>JBBPUL010000310.1:0-24741 GCA_038094675.1 Spongispora temasekensis | reverse complement strand
AGATTGCCGGGTTCCGATAACCAAACCCCGGTGCGGACTAGCCCGAGCGTTCCTTTGCGCTGACGCTCCCCCTGTCCTCTTCATCTCCTCGAAGTTAGGTTTAGTGCGTTGCTAGTTCGCAACACTTTCCCCTTGACACTTTATGTATCCAATTTAGCTATGAATGCGGTCTTTTTAGGATATGAATTTCTCAAACAGTATAATCCGTCCATAGATTGGGTAAATAATACTATGAGTTTTGGACAGTATGAAACTGCGGGCATCAACAAAATTTCTCTGGAAGAACAAAAGCAAATAAAAATGGAAGTTCCCAGTGAATTTTATGACTTTCTGGATGTATTTTCGGAACAGGAATCCACCCGAATGCCATTACGAAAGACGTGGGATCATGCAATCGACTTGCACCCTGATTTTGTGCCCAAAAAAGGTCGGGTCATTCCTATGTCACAGATGGATTTATTAGAGATACACAAATTCCTTGACGGAGAATTGGAAAAAGGGTATATTCAACCCTTGAAGTCACCCCAGATGGCGCCAGTGTTCTTTATACCTAAGAAAGATGGAAAAAAGAGATTAGTAATAGATTATTGCTACCTCAATGAGGGAACCATCATGAATGCATATCCATTGCCTAGAATCCATCAACTGGTTGACCAGCTTCGTGGTGCCGACATGTTCACCACGCTGGATCTTCGATGGGGTTATACCAATGTTCGCATGAAAGATGGAGATGAATGGAAAGGTGCTTTCATCACTCCTTTTGGGTCTTTTGAACCACTGGTCATGTACTTTAGTTACAAAAATGTGCCTGCTACGTTTCAGGCTATGATGGACGATTTGTTTCATGATCACTACGATGACACTGGTGCCTATCTGGACGATCTTATTGTTTTCACCACTGGGCTATCTCGTGCTGAGCATGCACAAAAAGTTCGCGAAGTGTTGCAGGTCTTACGGGATAATGATCTTTATTGTAAACCTTCCAAATGTTTTTTCTTTAAATCTACTGTGGACTATCTGGGTATGGTCGTATCTAAAGATGGGGTAGACATGCAACAAAACAAAACAAAAGCAATTGCGGAATGGCCCCAACCGCAATCTGTAAAACAAGTCCAATCATTCTTAGGACTCTGTAATTATTATCGACAATTTATAGAAAACTTCGTGCATACCGCCAAACATTTGACAGAGTTAACAAAAAAGGATGTACCATGGTCCTGGGGACCAGCACAAGAAGACACATATTTATCATTAAAAGAAAAATTTACAAAAGCACCACTACTCGCATACCCTGATAGCACTAAGGAGCTAAGGGTAGAAACTGATGCTTCGGACATAGCTACAGGAGCAGTGCTCTCAGTCCACTGCGAAGATGGTCTCTGGAGACCTTGCGCCTTCATCTCGCACTCTTTTGATGCCGCCAAATGAAATTACCCTATTTATGACAAAGAAATGGCTGCTATCATTCGCGGACTTAAAGAATGGCATCATTACCTTATTGGAAGTCCAAGATTTGAGATCTGGACAGACCATAAAAACCTCAAGTATTAGAAAAAACCTCAAACCCTATCGCCACGCCAGGCTCGATGGCACGCCACCTTACAAGAGTTCAACTACGTCTTAATCTATAAACCTGGATCAACTAACGCCAGAGCAGATGTGCTGTCAAGAAGACCTGATCATGGCGATGCAGTGCAGAACCTAAATGAAAACATCACGGTCTTACCACCGCAAGTTATTATTAATGATGTCCACCTAGAATCACCATTCCTGGAGAGGTTAAATACAATCATCTGTGACTTGCTGGTTTGACGAAAGCCAATCAGTATTTATCAATGACTCAAATCACGTCTTTGTACCTCCTGGTTTGAGGATAGAACTTCTTAATCTTTGTCACGACTCCCCAATCGCTGGACACGCAGGACAACAGCGTACTTTATCCACGATCTCTCAGCACTTCTTTTGGCCTGAGATGAAAAAAGAAATCAATGAATACGTTGATCGTTGTCAGATTTGCACACAATCGAAGTCGACTTCTCATCCTTCGGCAGAAAAACTAGCGCCTTTACCAATTCCTAAACATCCCTGGGAGGATATTTCGGTCGACTTTGTTGTAACCTTATTCAAACTCGCCTTCTTTTTCTGAGCTCAACGGTGTGGCACACCGCATTACGTAATATGACATCACTGGTCTAGACCGATCACGTGACATGACATCATCAATGACGTCAGAGGTCTGGACCTTATCTATGACATCATTAGTCTGGACCGCCTCATGGTAGACACATGTAGCTTACTAATGCCTCATGTATTTAATGTAGTAGACAATATATAAACCAGGCCAAGAGTCGAGCTGTCCCCAGCTTCGACCTCTTGTGTCTTTGAGACCTAAGTCGCAGTCCCCCATCCTAAAGCTCCCTTTTTCTTGTGGTTAGTAGAGGCCGACGGTCGAGTCCTTGTTAGGTCTCTTCAGACTTTATCTCAGGCTTTCCCACAGTAAATAACCTGGATGCCATCTGTGTGGTCGTAGATCGATTTTCCAAAGAAGTGGTGTTTACACCATGCTCGAAATCCATTAATTCCAAAGATTTGGCTATATTATTCAGAGATCATGTATGGTGCAAGCACGAACTGCCTAAAACAGTGGTTTCAGATCGGGGACCCCAATTCTCTTCCGCATTCACAACTGAGTTGTGTAAATTGCTCAAAATCGAACAAAAACTCTCCACCACATATCATCCACAAACAGATGGACAGATGGAAAGAGTAAACCGTGATCTAGCGCAATATCTCCGTTGCTATGTATCCAAGAATCAGGAATCTTGGCCGGAATGCGTTAAAATGGCAGAATTCGCCCATAATAATACCGTCACACATGCTACAGGTAGTATTCCATTTGCTGTCACTAGAAATTATATGCCGCACATGGGTTTCAAAGTGAAACATGATACATCTATCACAGGACGATTTCAGATGGAACTAGGAAAAGCACACACCAAAGTAGAAAATGCACTTCGTGCTAATGCAGAAAAAATGAAAGTGCAAGCTGAAAAGAAGAGATCAGCTGCACTGGAATACAAGATTGGCGACTCCGTCTGGCTATCTACGGAGCATTTACAGTTACCTTATGCTTCTGCGAAGCTTACACAAAAATGGATTGGGCCATTCAAAGTTTTGAAAACTTCGCCTAACACAGTGACGATCAAAATGCCGGCCAGAATAAAAATACATCTGACAGTTAATATTTCTCGGGTGAAACCCTTCAAAGATCAATTGCCAGGACAACCAGTCAGCAAGCCTGATGCGGTGCATATATCCGAAGATGGATCTGAAGAATTTGAAGTGGAATCAGTACTCGATTCGTGCTTCACTCGACGTGGACTTTCATACTTAGTTAAATGGAAAGGATATGATGTCAGCAACACCACTTGGCAGTCAGCGGCTGATCTCGCTAATGCTCCTCTGGCCATTAAGGAGTTTCACCGAAAAAACCCGGCTGCACCTCGAAAAGTCCAAGGAGTTACCCTCTAAGAATTCGCTTCTTTATTCTATGACTCCGGTTGATCTGGAATCTCAACCTAAAGATGGAGTAGTGTTGTAATCTTATTCAAACTCGTCTTCTTTTTCTGATCTCAATGGTGTGGCACACCACATTATGTAATATGACATCACTGGTCTAGACCAATCACGTGATATGACATCATCCATGACATCAGAGGTCTGGACCTCCTTATCTCTTATCTATGACATCATTAGTCTGGACCGCCTCATGGTAGACACATGTAGCTTACTGATGCCTCATGTATTTAATAGTAGTAGACATATATAAGATAGGCCAAGAGTCAAGCTGAGCCCCAGCTTCGACCTCTTGTGTCTTTGTGACCTAAGTCGCAGTCCCCCATCCTTAGCTCCTCTTTTCTTGTGGTTAGTAGAGGCCGACGGTTGTGTCCTTGTTAGGTCACTTCACCAATGATCCTTTACGGCAACAATCAATCAGCTATCATGCTCATACAAAACACATAGACTTATAGTATCATTTTATTCATTTTACCATTGAACATGGTTCTATTCATTTTCTTTATTGTCCCACTGCAGACATGATTGCAGATACTCTTACAAAAGCATTACCTAGTATTAAAGCTAAGCACTTCACACAGGAACTTGGTTTATATCCTTCTATTTGAGGGGGAGTGTTGTAATATTTCATACGATAGCAAACAGATTTGGTAATCCCTGTATTACATAATCGTGTAGATAAAACCTTCATTTCGTCGATTCCACACCTCAGTCACTGACGTGTATCAGTACTGAGGTGAGATCCACTGTTGTAGAATAGAATCATTCGCTATGCTGACGCTGCTGCTGCCGCTTACATAATATGTAGTATATCTCGCGTTGCACGCTGTACCGTACCTCTTTGTTTGCTATCGCGAATAACATCTGCCGCTGCATTGTCATGCCTTACCCGCCAGTTGCGCTCTCGGCGGCATATGACTTTTCAACATAGTGAACCTACCCTGCATTACTGGGGTACAAAATTCGGTAACCACACGACGGGCTGTGCGAGTGCGCTGATGACCGATGGGCCATGTCGCAGCCACTGCATCTAGATCCAATCGCATGAAGGACTGTGCGAGCGTGCTGTTGATTGACGGACTGTATCACAGGCGCAGGATTAGGACTCTCAACCTTGGAGTAGGTGCTCCGACCCACATATATCCACCCTTTCGACTTTCGACACGCATATATCCATCCTTTTCCCACTTTCAACACTCGTTCACTTTCTTTCTTGTACCATGACGACTGTCCTCAGCACCACCATCATGCTGCGTCTCAACGAGACCAACTACCTCACCTGGCATGTGCATATGCGCGCATTACTCATCCGTACCGACCTCTGGAGCATTGTGTCGGGCAAGGTGACCACACCCAATCCAAGCACTGCCTCTACCACAGAGATCGAAGCATTTATGCTACACCAACTCAAAGCTGCTGCCGAGATCGCGCTGTATGTTGATGACAGCCAAATCATCCACACCCAAGGGGATGACCCCGAGATCATCTGGGACACGCTTGCTAGTGTTCATCATGCGCGTGGGCTTTCTACTCAGCTCACAGCTATGCGCAAGTTCTCCTGTATGGAAAAATGCCCTGACCAGTCCATCATGTCATGGATCAGTGATGTGAAAGTGCAAGCACATCTCATGACGGACATCGGTATCAAGATGCTGGACCTCCTCACCATTGTCATTCTCACTTCTGGTCTTCCCTCCGACTATGACTCTGTTGTCATTGCCCTCAATGCTATCAAACCTGATGAACTCACTCTTGAACTCGCCATCTCTCATCTGCTCAATGAGGAAGAGCGTCATCTCAGTCGCAAACAGCTCAACGATTACAAGGCATCAATCATTGCAAGTGAACCTGAAGCCTCCGACGCCGCTTTTGCCATTCGTTCCCAGGTGAACATTACCTGTTTCAAGTGTGACAAGAAAGGTCACTTCGCGAGGGACTGCCTGGACATGGAGCATGCTAATCTCGTCAACGAGGAACCCAACTTTTCTTGGTAATTCTCAGACATTCAGGGGGTGCATTATTCTTTTATTTTCATTCACTTGTACCCGCTCATGATTCAGGGGGTGTGTTGTAGAATAGAATCATTCGCTATGCCGATGCTGCCGCTGCTGCTTACATAATATGTAGTATATCTCGCACCGTGCGCTGTACGGTACGTCTTTGTTCACTATTGCGAATAACATCTGCCACTGCATCATCACGCCTTACCTGCCAGTTGCGCTCTTGGCGGCATATGACTTTTCAACATCCACTTATTCCTCATTGTACTTAACACTTATACTCTTGTAGTGTACTTCTACAGGTATAATACCAGTCACTAATGCGTATCAGTACTGAGTGTACTTCTACAATTTGTGCTTTGTATGCCACAGGTTGGGACACATTAGGGTTCACTGCCATCATTACACCTGCCCTTACTGTTGCCACTGCTCCTCCGGCCACACCCAAGCCACCTGCCCCTCATTCAAAAAAAAGTGTAGTGCACACTCAGTCATATATGGAAGCCAGACAAGAACATGCAAAATGGGTGAAATTGATGAGAGATCAACATAGGTCAGTCCCCCCTTATATACAAGCAGATACATGCAGCACATGAACACTTGATTATATGACATCAAGGCATGGAAAGGCATTCTGGAACCCTTACACCCTCCCCCCCTATCTTCCAGAGTGCTGTTTCCAGATGTCCAAGGCTGCACAGTCATCCAACATGTGGTGGGGGAGCCACTTATCTTCCTCCACACCACAGCCAACCCAACAGACAAGGTACTGCCAACCACGGTTGACACGACATTCATTGAGGATGCAATCAATGAAGTATTCTTTGGCACCATTGGTGGTGATGACCGGGCCAGGACATGTATGTTCACAGGAAGGAAAAAGGGCTGGGTCATTGGGGATGTATCGATAGAGCTGGCTAACATGGAAGGTGGGGAAGAAGTTAGTGGTGTAAAGATCCTAGAACGGCTGGGAGGAACTAGGAGACTAAGTTCTCTAGTCCTGGCCATCAGGAGAGAGTGTGGGTGCAATATGTTCGCCCCAAAGAGATTCTGGGTAGAGGCGTCCAGAAATGGAGTGTCCGAAACAACTACAGATGGTCCTGAGGTTCGACCGAGGTGACGCGGCAGAAGCTGAGGCTTAGACGGGGCGGCCAAGATGTGCACCCGAGGTTGAGAGAGGAGCAGCCGAGACATGCAGCAGAGCTTGACTGGTTAGCGATAAGAGGAAAGCGAATCCAAGTGTTCCCGAGGTGGACAAAGAAGGATGGTAGTGGAGGAGATGGGCGGCAGTGAAAATAGTGGACGTTGGCGGTAGCGGCAGCAGTTGCAGTGGATAAAACGGTTGGTAGTCATTCCAAATGGTCGGTGATGAATGTGAGCTAAAGGAAGCTGATTTCTAATTCTGAAGGACAAATCTTTATAGTCCCAGGCATTCCCAAAACTGCGAGATGTAGCATGTGTATTAAGAAACTATGTAGAGTGACATGTGACAGGAAATATAAGTGGCGATCGCAATATGTACAAATTTGAAAGAAGGGCGTTATGAGTATGAGAAAGGCTATGCAGGGGCCAATGGAATGGGCACATGATGTACAGGAATGGACCGACAGCTTTAGCGAGGTGCCAAGGGTTCGACTGTGCGCTCGGTGAGCTTGGCATCATGCAGAAATGTTCAGAGAGTAACAGGGAAGGGAGGCTGAGTTCTCAGAGCGATAGCAGGCTCCTGGAAAGTGTGAAAAACACCCGATGTAATGGTAGAGGCATACCGCGATCTACAGCGGTGTGTGGCAAATTGAGGATATAAGTGGATGTAGCCAGGTGAGCTTTGATGACATGATAAGGGCTATCATAGTGTGGCATAAATTTGGTGACACGGCCATCACATTTCTGTGTGTAGTCATGGCAGTGATTCTTGGTAGCAAGGAGGACAAGGTCATCAGGGTGGAAGATTGGTTCCGGGAAGCAGTGGTGGTTAGCAGCCATGGCTTAGGAGATTTTGGCATTGAGAAGGTGGTCTTGGGCTTCCCAGATGTTTTGTTGGAGCATAGAGAGAAGGAAGTGTATGTCGAGAGAGGGTCCATCAGCAGAGGGGGGTGTTGGATCAATGGGGAGAAGGACCTGAGGGGAGTGGCCCAAATGGAGTTGGAAAGGGGAGAATCCCATGGATGCATTAGTGTTATTCATGATGTCAAAATGCACTTTCGGGAGGGTCACAGCCCAGCCTTTCTGGCGACAGTTGACATGGTTGCAGATGAGTTGGATAATGGTTTTATTAGTGTGCTCGCTGGCACTGTCAGTCTGTGGGTGATAGGAAGAGGATAACTTGAGTTTGATGCCTGTGAGTTGGTGGAGGGCATGCCAAAATTTGGAAATAAAGAGTTTGTCACAGTCAGAGACGATCTTGTGTGGCAAGCCATTTTCACAGTACCAGTGGTCGAAGAAGAGGCTAGCGAGGTCGTGCGCCAAGAGGGAGTCCTTGCAGGGAACCAAGCGCAGGTCAGCATTTAGTCAGTCAGTAAAGGAAATGATGGTATTGAAGTCATGGTTTGTAGGGAGGGGACCAATGAAATTGATGGCAATGGAGTCCCCACACTGGTCCAGGACAGGAAGGGGGTGTAGGGGGCTGGCAGGGGCCATGGTAGCCGATTTGTTGCACATGCAGGTGGTGCAGCCAGGAATATAGAAGTGGAGGAGGTTGTGGTGGAGAGAAGGCCAATAATAGGCATTGCAGAGGGTGGCATATATTTTACAGCTACAAAGATGGCCAAGGAGGTTGTGGGTCATTTGGAAGAGGCATTCATGGAGGTTACCGACTTGTGGAATGACGAGGCAGTTACCAAGGTAAAGGAGACCATTGCGTTCGAGGAGATTAGAGAAGGAACCCAGGACAGAAAAAAGGCAGCAGCAGTAAGGGTCCTGTAGATAGCCCTGGAGGATATCGCAAACAAGAGACTGATCAAGGTCACACCGGGAGAGGGTGGAAGATGGGTGCAGCATTAGATAGGTCTTCCGAAGAAGAAGGGGTAGGGAATTCAGGGGTGGCACAGGTGAGGAGGTGGGGAACAGGAGCTGCCACAGGGAGAGTGTAGGAGGTAGGACCCTCAATATGGCTTAGGGCATCTGCAATGACATTGTGGTCACCAGGAAGGTAATGGATGGTGAGGTCCAATTAGGAGAGATATACCTGCCAACAAGCTTGGCAATGAGAGAGGTCACATTGGGTGGAGAAATTTTTGAGGGTACGGTAGTCAGTGTAGACGTGGACGGGAGTGCCAAGAAGTTCAATGTGTCATTTTTTTAAGGCCTGGATAATGGTGAGGAGTTTCTTTTCATGAACAGGGTAATTTAGCTTGGCCTTCTTGAGTTGGTAGGAATCGAAGGCAACAGGCCATGCTGAGTCTCAGGAGGGGCCCCAAGAAAGCACAGCACCAGTGCAATAGTCAGAGGCATCACAAGTGAGAAAAATATGGTTGTTGCCTGAGTTGTCATGATTAATGGTGGTGAGGCAGTGAGGACTGATCACTAAGTGCTTGAGGGCCTCGAAGGCATGCATGTGCACTAGAGTCCATGGAGGGAAGCAGTATTTGGCTTCTTTGGTAGTGAGGGGCGTGAGCACACAAGTGTGCTCAGCGATTTGAGGGAGATGATCAGCGAGGAAGTGAACAAGACCAAGAAAGGACCGAGTTTCATTGGCCAAGCAGGGTGTGGGCCAGAGGAGGATTTTGTCAATCTTGGACAGATCTGGTTCAATTCCATGGGCAGAGATGTGGCAGCCCAAGAAATCAATTTCATAGAGGAAGAGAGAGATTTTTTGGGGGGAACAAAAAAGGCTAGCTGTGTGGAGAGCATTGATAACAAGCCAGACACTGACACTCTCCTCAGTGAATTCCTTTTCCATATCAAACTCAAAGACGCACCAGTAGCGTGCATTATGGTGTTATTATGTGCAAACTCAGCCATATTCTGGCCAAGATTCCTGATTCTTGGATATTTAACAGTGAAGGTATTGTGCCAGATCGCGGTTTACACGTTCTGTTTGTCCATCTGTTTGCGGGTGATATGCTGTAGAGAGTTTTTGTTCAATTCTGAGTAGTTTACACAACTCTGTTGTGAACGCTGAAGAGAACTGTGGTCCTCGGTCTGATACCACTGTTTTGGGCAACCCGTGCTTACACCATACGTGATCTCGGAATAAAATGGCCAGCTCTTTAGAGTTAATGGATTAGAATATGGCATGAACACCACTTCTTTAGAGAATCGATCTACTACCACGCAAATAGTGTCTAGGCCTTTGACTGTGGGAAACCCAGAGATGAAGTCGACTGAAATATCCTCCCAGGGATGTTTAGGAATAGGTAGGGGCATTAATTTTCCTGCCAGAGGTCGTGATAGTGCCTTTGATTGAGTGCAAACTTGACAGCGATCAACATATTCATTTATTTCTTTTTTCATCTCAGGCCAAAAGAAGTGCTGAGAGATGGTAGATAATGTCCATTATTGTCCAGCGTGACCAGCAATTGGAGAATCATGACATAGTGTAAGAAGTTCTACCCTCAACCCTGAAGGTACAAAGACACGATTTGAATCATTAATAAATATGGACTGTTGTTCATCAAACCAACAAGTCACTGATGAAGGTATTTTTAAGTTTTTGGACATTTTTTGTAGTTTCTCCAGGAAAGGTGATTCTAAACTTGAATGTACATCATTTATGATGACTTGCAGTGGTAATACCATGATATTTTCATTAAGGTTTTGCATAGCATCCCCATGATCTGGTCTTCTAGATAATGCATCCACTCTGGCATTTGTAGATCCTGGTTTATAGATCAAAACATAGTTAAATTCTTGTAGTGTCGCATGCCATCGAGCTTGGTGTGGCGAGAGGGTTTGCAGCTTTTTCCAGTATTCTAAATTTTTGTGGTCTGTCCAGATCTCAAATCGTGAACTTCCTATAAGATAGTGATGTCATTCTTTGAGTGCGCGAATGATAGCGGCCATTTCTTTATCATATATAGGGTAATTCCTTTCTGTGGTGTCAAAGGAATGTGAAATAAATGCACAGGGCCTCCAGAGGCCATTTTCACAGTGCACTGAGAGCACTGCTCCGGTGGTGATGTCCGAAGCATCAGTTTCTACCCTTAGTTCTTTGGTGCTATTGGGGTATGCAAGTAGCGGTGCTTTTGTGAATTTTTCTTTTAATAATAAGTATGCCTCTTCTTGTGCTGGTCCCCAGGACCATGGCATGTCTTTTTTGGTCAACTCCATCAAGGGTTTTGCTGTGTGCGTGAAATTTTCAATAAAACGTCGATAATAATTACAGAGTCCCAAAAATGATTGAACCTGTTTGACAGATTGTGGTTGGGGCCATTCCGCAATTGCTTTTGTTTTGTTATGTTGCATATCTACCCCGTCTTTAGATACGACCATACCCAGATAGTCGATGGAGAATTTAAAAAAGAAGCATTTCGATGGTTTACAATAAAGGTCATTATCCCGTAAGACCTGCAAAACTTTGCAAACCTTCTGTGCGTGCGCTGCACGAGACAATCCAGTAGTAAAAATGTTAAGATCATCAAGATATGCACCAGTGTCATCGTAGCGATCATGAAACAAATCATCTATCATGGCCTGGAATGTAGCAGGCGCATTTTTGTAACCAAAGTACATAACCAGGGGTTCAAATGACCCAAAAGGAGTGATGAAGGCACCTTTCCATTCGTCACCTTCTTTCATACATATGTTGGTGTATCCCCAACGAAGATCTAGTGTGGTAAACATGTCGGCACCACGAAGCCAATTAACCAGTTGATCAATGTGAGGCAATGGATACGCATTCGTGACCATTCCCTCATTAAGGTAGTGGTAATCCATTACCAAATGCTTTTTTCTGTCTTTTTTAGGGATAAAGAATACCGGTGCCATTTGAGGTGACTTTGACGGTCTAATGTATCCTTTTTCGAGTTCTCCATCAAGGAATTTGTGGATTTCTAATAAGTCCATTTGTGACATTGGGATTACTCGACCCTTTTTGGGTACAAAGTCCAGGTGCAAATCTACTGTGTGATCCCAAGTCTTACGAAGTGGCATGTGTGTGGACTCCTGTTCTGAGAATACATCTAGAAAATCATGAAATTCCATTGGAACTTCCGTTTTTATGGTGTTCACTTCTTCCAGAGATATTTTGTTTACTCACGCAGCATTATACTGGTTAAAAGTCATGATGTGATTGGCCCAATCTATGGATGGATTATACTGTTTAAGAAACTTGTATCCTAAGAAAACTGCATTGGTAGCTAAATTAGATACATATAAAGTTAATGGAAATGAATAAGCAATTCAGTCATTTCTACATGAACTTTGCATACATGGGTGATTCCTTTTTCCACGTTAGCTGATCTGTCAGCATTTCTGACTTCGATGGGCCTAACCAATTCTTCGCATGTGATAGCGTTGGCCATGACAAATCCTTGGTCGACAAAACAATGAGTGGCACTGCTGTCGACTAATGTGGATACCCAGACCGAGGATTGGTCATTCCTTCATAGTTTAAGCTCTACTTCTAGAGCATTCTCTCATAAGTGCCGAGTTTTATATGGCATCATTTGAATGTGTTGAGGGGTTTCATAACTTAAATCATTTTTTTGTATTTGAGTGAAATTAAGTACCCAATGTTTTTCTTCTGGGGCCGAGCTCAATTGAGACTTCATGGCGGAATATTCATCTGATGGGCTACCATAATGAGATGACAGTTCATGCGATGAGAATGAGACAGGCTCATAGTTTTCGTCCTGAGCCATTTTGGCGAGTTCTCGCATATCAAACACTTCATAATTAAAAGATGAGGATAGATCAACAGAATTAATTACAGGAGCTATTTCTTCCCATTCCGGCTCATTGTAATACATATCGAAAAGATCTGAAACAGTTACATAGTCTGAATCACTATTTTTTGTATCTAAAACATTTTCGTAACTAGAAAAAGAAATATCGTCTGAGACCTCAGACACCCTCATATCTGAAGTCGGCATCAAAAACCCACCTTGGCGCATGCTTTGATTGCGAGTCTATCTCGCCAGTATGCTTTGGCTTCTTCCATCATCCAAGCCTGATGGTGGGCTGTTGCCGCTGGTTGTGGCGCTTGTGGGGGTGGGGGCGGAATGGAAAGTTGCTGCTGTTGGGGGTGACAGGATGCAGCGGATACCCTGGGGCCTGTTGAGGAGGAGAGGAGATTGCCTCTCTTGCCTCATACAATGCACGGTTGCAGGGGTGATGTGAAGGATTAGTAGGACACATTGCCCATATGTGGCCCTTTCTTTGACAACCAAAGCAAGTTCGATTGTCGGGTGCGGAAGGTGTGTGCGGGGTTTGGCGATCTATCTCCATTGGAGCACCTTGACCAGGTTGGATACCGGTCGGAGTAAATCTTTGTCCTGGCACAGGGGGATGAGGAAGGGGTCAAGCACCAAAAGGTCGAGCGCTCGGAGCACAAGGAGTGGCAGGGCTGATATTAGGCCTGGCCAGGGCAATCCTATTGAACTTTTGGTTGATGGCGGTGTAAGCCTCAACTAATCCTTTAAAGTCGTCATCATTGAGTGCAGCTCCATGCAGCTTGTGTTCGATGTGAATTTTGTATTGCACTGCTCTCTTCAGCAAGTGCACTGCCTCCTCATTACTGCATTTGGCATCAGAGAATAACGCTGAGAAGTCTCTCATAAAGAGAGTGAAATTGCCAGTTTGTTTTAGATTTAATAATTTTTTGTAGGCCTCATGGCGGAGAGTGCCTATCACAAAGTAGGTGGTAATTTCGGCTTCCACCTCAGATACTGTTGGCCATTCATCAACGTCCTTGTCACCAAATTCCTCTAAGGTCTTTATTGCGAAGGGTGCAGCATCGCCCACTAAGCGGGTTACTACCGCATAAGTCTCTTCGCGCTTGTCAAGACTTTTGACCTTGAGATACAATTTCATTTTCGCCCACCATAGACGAAACGTGGCCTTGTTCCCGTCCCATAGACTGGGATCTCCTATTATTCGCTTGGCCTTGGTGGTGACGTCAAGTTGCAGACTCGACAACTGGTCAGCAAGGTCGTCGATCTTCCTGTCAAGCGACATATTCGGTTATATGGAAGGTGGCTGTGGTAGCATAAGGGTTTGATGAGGGAGGGGTAGTGTGGCGAGCATCAAAAAACAATTGAAGAAGATGTGGTGGGACATTTGCTGCTTCTAACTGAAAACTAGTGTTTCCAGTCCAATCCCACTCAGGTTTCGGGGCTACTTTATGGACGGCGAGGAATTTGTAACCGATGGTACACATATACTAAAAAAAAGAAACTCGCTTGCCACTACCACGAAGAGGGCTCCACGAGGGTTTCGTCTCACAAGGACGAGTCTTGTACGCCGGCTCAGGACCGGAGAGTCAAGGAAGGGGGGGGAACTGGGTTCTGCCTGGCTATGGCTGACATTTTAGTATGCCGAGACTGTGACTCTTTCGGAAGATATCACGATTCCGCTCTTTTGCACAGAGAGTACTGCTGTGCTGACCCACTATGCGCTAAGGGTTTGATCCTTATTTTTCGGCGAACAAGCATGTCTCCTCAAATGGAGTCTTAGCCTCATCAAAGCAAACTGAAACTACGGCAGACCACTGTGTGTAACAACATTTTATAAGGGAGTGTTTTTCTCCCAGCTATCACGGAGCAACTGCATTCCCAATAGAATGATGACCACTAAAACACCTGTGGATCGGCTTTCCGACAGCGAGTAACGATGATGAGTGGTGTGCTTATGTAACTGGCATGAACAGAGGCAGACATAAGGGGCACCTTTGACCTAATGAAGTGATCTAACAAGGACACGACCGTCGGCCTCTACTAATCATGAGAAAAAGGGAACTAAGAGTGGGGGACTGCGACTTAGGTCACAAAGACACAAGAGGTCGAAGCTGGGGCTCAGCTCGACTCTTGGCCTGTCTTATATATGTCTACTACTATTAAATACATGAGGCGTGACTAAGCTACATGTGTCTAACATGAGGTGGTCTAGACTACTGATGTCATAGATAAGAGATAAGGGGTCCAGACCCGCAACATCATAGATGATGTAATATCACATGATCAGTCTAGACCAGTGATGTCATATTATGTAATGTGGTGTGCCACACCATTGTGATTAGAAAAGGTAGGCGAGTTTGAATAGGGTTACAACAGCAAGCACACTAATAAAACCATTATCCAACTCATCTGCAACCATGTCAACTGTCACCAGAAAGGCTGGGCTGTGACCCTCCCGAAAGTGCATTTTGACATCATGAATAACACTAATGCATCCATGGGATTCTCCCCTTTCCAACTCCATTTAGGCCACTTCCCTCAGGTCCTTCTCCCCATTGATCCAACACCCCTCTCTGCTGATGGCCCCTCTCTTGACGTGCACTCCCTTCTCTCTATGCTCCAACAAAACATCTGGGAAGCCCAAGACCACCTTCTCAATACCAAAATCTCCCAAGCCATGGCTGCTAACCACCACTGCTTCCCAGAACCAATCTTCCACCCTGATGATCTTGTCCTCCTCGCTACCAAGAATCACTGCCATGACTACACACAGAAATGTGATGGCCGTGTCACCAAATTTATGCCACACTACAACGGCCCTTATCATGTCGTCGAAGCTCACCTGGCTACATCCACTTATATCCTTGATTTGCCACACACTGCTAACTTCTTCCCCACCTTCCATGTTAGCCAGCTCCATCGATACATCCCCAATGACCCAGCCCTTTTTCCTTCCCATGAACATACACATCCTGGCCCGGTCATCACTGCCAATGGTGTCAAAGAATACTTCATTGATTGCATCCTCAATAAATGTCGTGTCAGCCGTGGTTGGCAGTACCTTGTCCGTTGGGTTGGCTGTGGTGTGGAGGAAGATGAGTGGCTCCTCCACCGCATGTTGGATGACTGCACGGCCTTAGACATCTGGGAACAGTGCTCTGGAAGATAGGGGGAAGGATGTAAGGGTTCCGGCATGCCTTTCCATGCCTTTATGTCATATGATTGAGGGTTGCCTCAACGTCATATGATCAAGTGTTCATGTGCTACCTGTATCTGCTCATATATAAGGGGGACTGACCTATGTTGATCCCCCATCAATTTTACCCGTTTTGCATGTTCTTGTCCAGGTTCCATATATGACTGAGTGTGCACTACACTTTTTTTTGAATGACAACTGTCACTCCCCACCAGGGTCCTCCTCCTCATCCGCCTCCTCCCGCACTTCCAGTCCCTCTGCCTAGGTCCCCACCAGCACTAAATGATGATGACGATTTCCTCTTCAACTCCATTGGAGAAAGTAATATGTGTGGATCACTGGTTGGGTCCTGCAGGGGCTTGTAGGAAAAGTATCACTAGAGTTTCAACCCTACTAAGGGGGTAATGTTACAATCAGCCCCTTTTCTTTCTTCATTCTCATTTCTCTTCGTATTATATTACTTAAACACACACAGCCCTTTGATTAGTCACTATTGTGGCTGTGCATTTTCCTTATCTCCCATCACTGACTCAGACCTTCCATGATGTTCCATGTAGTTCTATTATGCACAGCTTTCTGACTCATTTCATGCTGTGCATGACTCATCTCTCTTATTTCCAGTTACTCCTTTCGGGTTTCTCTCTTATCAAGCTGTAGCACTGCTTGGTCTGTGCACAGGACTCTTACATATAAATAAGGTATAGTACAAGCAGTGTATCCTTAGCTTGAGCCTACTTGAGATAGCAATCTATTACATCTTTGACCCTCTCACTTCTCCTTGCTCTCCCTTCAAACCACTTGGCCTCACAGTGTCTTTGCTCGAGGATACTCTACCTTCATCTCTGATGTCACTACATACTCACCAAAGCAGAGTAGTGACTAGTCTTTGTGCATTGTGCTCAGGACCTATGCCCCTTGCCTTTATCTTGCAGCTCTAGATTGCACATCGAGTTTATGGCAGATGCTACCTGCACCTTTTATAACAGCATGGAAAGAAAAATCTGATCACTCATTGGCACATTCTGAAACTGAAACTAATGCAAAGCATCATGTCTAATATTTGGAAGAATGGCATTCCTATCCAGTGGACTGCAGATACCACAGAACATGCACACATTATTGTCATCAAGGATTCCACTAAGAGTATGAACAACAACAACTATGACATGCAGATCTGTGGTCACCTCAACTGTGCTGAGAAGTGCCACCACTTTGATATAGCAATGACTTTGTGATTGGTGGCAGAAGATGACTCTGATGCAGACTCTGACCATGTCAGCATAGAAGGGGCATGCCATCTGAAGAACTAAACTAGAACTAATGCAAAGCATCATGTCTAATATTTGGAAGAATGGCATTCCTATCCAGTGAACTGTGGATACTGTTATGACAGGTGCGGGTAGCATCAGCCGTAGACTCGATGCACAACCTAAAGCTGTGAGGTGAAGACGAAGGGTGTAGGTCCTGAGTGCAATGCACAGAGACTAGTCACTACTCTGCCTTGGTGAGTATGTAGTGATGTCAGAGATGAAGGTAGAGTATCCTCGAGCAAAGACACTGCGAGGCCAAGTGGTTCAAAGGAAGAGCAGAGGGGAGCAAGAGGGTTAAAGATGCAATAGATTGCTATCTCAAGTAGGATCAAGCTAAGGATACACTGCTTGTACTACACCTTATTTATATGTAAGAGTCCTGCACACAGACCAAGCAGTGCTACAGCTTGATAAGAGAGAAATCCAAAAGGGGCAACTGGAGATAAGGGAAATGAGTCATGCACATCATGAAACAAGTCAGAAGGCTGTGCATGATAGAACTACATGGAACATGATGGAATGTATGAGTCACAGATAAGAGATAAGGGGAATGCACAGCCATAACACTGACTAATTGAAGGGCTGTGTGTATTTAAGTAATACAAGATGGCAAGAAATGAGAGCAAAGAAAGAGAAAAAGGGGCCGATTGTAACATTACCCCCTTAGTAGGGTCGAAACCATAGTGAGACCTTTTCTACAAGCCTCGGCAAGACCCTACTGGTGATCCACATATGTTGCTCTCTCTGACAGAGTCAAAGAGGAAGTCATCATCATCCTCTATTGCTGGTGGGGACCTAGGCAAAGGGATTGGAAGTGCATGGCCAGAGCGCTGAGAGCAGCCAGAAGTGCAGGAGGTGCAGGACCAAAAGGATCCCCTAGATTGGTAGGAACTGTGGGAGGAGATGGACAAGGAGGAGGATCCTGGCAGGGAGCAGTGGTTGCGAAAGGGGCAGGCAGCCTGTGTGTGACCTGGGGAGCGGCAGTGGCAGAAGAGACATGTATAGTGGGGGCAATGGACCTGAATATGTCCCAATCTATAACACATGAAGCAGGAGTCATGGTAGCGATTGTGATTGCTAGGACAAGGTAAGTCGCCCTAGAGGATATGTCATTGGATCATGGCCTCTTGAATGTGGTTAAAGCAAGCTTGGAGGATGTCGATAGCCAGGGCTTCCATAGGGTCAAGGGAGGAAGAGGAGGTGCTGGGTGTCCCATTGACTGCTGGGGCAGAGTCACAATGATCTCAGAGGGTGAAGGAGAGGGGGAGCAAATGACATATCCCAAGATGGCAATGTCAGTGGGGACTCTGACCGTGGCAGTCTCTTGGAGGTATCTGTTGATGTCCTGGACAAACTCCAGATATCCGAGTTGATGTGCTAGCTTGTGGATATGTCCAAGGGTTTGAGCGTAAATGGCCCTGATAGAGGCACCAATAAGGGAGATTCCATGGTGGTCATTGTTAACAAGAGAGGAGAAGAGGTGAGGGAGGTGCTCCAACTGGAGGTAAACCATAAACAAAAGGAAGAAAAGAGATAAGGGGTCTGTGAATGCAGAAATCCCCAAGAATATATGGGGGTCAGTAAGATACTCATGGAGTGCACTGCGCTCATCATCAGTGGAATCTGAGGACTGGAGAGTGTGGGTGTGGAGGGGGATGTCAATGGAGATTACTGGGGTTGGGGTGTTGGCAGATGGCTCGATGATAGGGAGGGTATATACAGTGCCAGGGCTAGGAGGCATACTGTTTGTTGCTAATACCACAGCATCCTCATGATGAGAAGCATGGGCCATCTGCAGAGAAGGGGTATGTGGCGGCGAAGCAAGATTGTCCTCCATAGAAGGTACTGAAAGGGACACAGAAGAGGGAGATGAGATAGATGAGGTGAAGACATCAGACATGGTATATGAGAAGCAGAGAGGCAAGGGGGCAAAGACAATGGTGGGTGTTGTGAGGCAGGAAAGCTATTGCTTTGGGGGAGGAAAGGCCTTCGGATGGAGACTCTTATACTCCTGTAGGGTGGACTTCGCATTTTTCAGGTTCTGCTCTGGAACCCAGGAGTCTTCCTTGGCTGTGTATCCTTTCTATTGGATCAGGAACATGTGGGAGCAGGTTGTTCCCCTGTGGTGCAACACCTTCTCAATTTCATATTCTTCCTCACCTTCTATTAGTTCTGGGGGTAGAGCCAGGAAGTTCGGGCTGTGAATGCTATTTTTGCGATAGGGTGATAAGAGAGAAGTATGAAACACGGGGTGGATCTTCCATGTCACCAGAAGTCAGAGTTTATATGTTAGGGAGGATAGGATGTCCATGATAATGAAGGGTCCTTCCCTTTTTGGTGTGAATTTGGGGTTCACAATGCAGCAATTAAGGTTCTTTGCTTCTAACTACACCTTGTCTCCCTTGGTGAAAGGGATGAATGAATGGTGATTTCGGGATGCCATCACCTGTTGTGCGAGTTCATGGGTGGCTAGTGCTTCATCCCTGGCTGCAGATAAGGCCTTGAGGCATTTTTCCAGGGCCAGAAGCAGTGTTTCTGCAAGGACCATGGGGAGGACATGAGGTTCAAAGCTGTACATGAGGTAAAATGAAGATTTTCCAGTAACAGAGTGAGGGCAGTGGTTGTGTGTGAATTCTGCATGAGTAATGTGATCAGCCCACATGGTTGGGTTGTTTCTGCAGAAGATTCAGAGGTAGGTTTCAACCTCCTGGTTGACACATTTGGTTTCACCATCAGACTGGGGGTGGTACACTGTGGACAGGAAAAGGTCATATTTCAGGAGTTTGCCAAGTTCCTGAGTAAAGGTGGATGTGAATTGTGGGCCATAGTTGGAGATGATTTTGTTGTAGAGGCCCCAATGATGGTAGACTTTATGGAAAAAGAGGGTTGCTACACCCTCAGTGGTGATGTGTTTCTTTGTGGGACAGAGAATTACCCTCTTAGTAAGCCCATGGTTGACCATGACCAACAGGCTGTCGAAACAGTTAGACAAAGGGAGATCAGTGATAAGGTTGCAAGAGACCTGTTGGAACAGGTGAGAGGCTAGAGATTTGATCGGAGAGAGCAGAGGAACAGTGGAAGGGGTGTTAGCCTTGTTCTACTTGCAGATGGTGCAACCCTCAACATAGCAGTGGACCTGAGTGGCGAGACCAGGCCACCAGAAATCATGGGCAACTAGTTGGCATGTTTTGAGGTAACTGGGGTGACTGGCAGTGGAATGGTTGTGTGCCTGCTTAATGATATTAAGGCGATTGGGCTCTGGGACATAGACATGGCTGTTGTAGCAGAGAAGGTCATTTCGGAATTGCCAGGTGGAGAGGCAGCTACAGAGGTTTGGGGTGGTGATGGGTCCTTCAAGATCGCAGTAAAGGCGAGTGACAAGTTTGTCATTAGCAGAGTTTTTCTGGATGGCAGTGGTTAGAACAGCATCAAGCATGTGGACAAAGAGGGTTTCTGGGAGAAGAGTGATGGCTTGCTTATCTGACTCAGAAGAGAGTTAGTTAGGGCAGTGGGAGAGGGCGTCGGATCCAGAGAGCAAGGAGCCAGGGATGTGGGTCATCTTGAGGTCAAAGTCTGCAAGATCAAGAAGCCATCATGCTTGTCAGTGGTTGAGATTCTGAGGTTGACAGAAATATGTCAGGTTCTTGTGATCAGTGAAGACCTGGACTGGGAATTGGGAGCCATGGAGGTAGTGGCACCAAGACTTGAGAGTGCAGATGATAGCTAGGAGTTCTCAATCAAAGATATCATAATTTCATTCCACTGGGGAGAATGACTGTGAGAGGTAGGAATAGGGGTGCCAATCCCTGTTTGAGTCTGTCTGTAGAAGGATAGCACTGGTGGCATTGCATGATGCATTGGTAGCCACTGTGAAGGGTCTAGAGAGGTCTGGGAGGTAAAAGATGGGTTGTGAGAGGAAGAGCTTTTTGAGCTTGTTGAAGGAGTGTTGACACTGGGGGGTCCAGAGCCAGGCCACAGTTTTCTTTGTGAGGTCAATGAGTGGGCGAGTGACATCAGAGTATGAGGGGATGAAACGCTGGTAAAAATTTGCAAATCCTAGGAAGGAATGCACATCCTTAACTTTCTTCAGGACTGGCCATGAGGTGATTCCATCGAGCTTGACAGGGTCCATGGCAAGTTCACCTGGTTTGACAATCATGCTGAGGTATTCGACTTCTGGGGTGGCAAACTTGCATATATAGATAAAGGTCTAGCTCCATCATTCATTGAAGGACATGGTGGGTTCATTCTATATGGGACTCATTGTCTGGGGAGAAGATGAGCAGGTCATCCATATAGATAATGAGCCATTCTTCGGTGATCATGTCTCTAAATGAGTCATTCATAAAACACTGGAAGGTCAAGGGGGAGTTGTTCATGCCGAAGAACATGACCATGGGTTCAAAAAGGCCCTTGTGGATGATGAAGGCACCTTTTCATTGGTGGCCATTCTTGATGCATACATTATTGTACCCCTAGCTAACATCGGATTTGGTAAAGATATTAGCCCCCTTGAGCTTGTCAACGAGGTCAGAGACGAGGGGTAGGGGGTAGGTGTCATGAATGGTGTGTTCGTTTAGATACCGGTAGTCCTGGCATGGATGGAGTTTGCCATCTTTCTTTTTGACGAAAAAGAAAGGAAAGGCCTATGGGGACTTGGAGTGACAAATCTTTCCAGAGCAAAGGTTCTCATCTAGGAAGGCTTCAGTGGCCTTTTGCTCAACAGGGGATAGGGGATAGATCTTTCTGATCTTCAGAACAAAGAAATCATTGAGGTTGATCTTGTGATCATAGAGTCAAGATGGAGAAAGGGTCTCACAGTCTTTTTCTTCAAAGACTTTGGCAAAGTCTGAGTATTCTGGGGGTAGGGTGATGTCTTGGGTCTGAGTTCCTGCTTTCTCTGTGAGCTTCATAGCTTCAGAGTAGTGGGTGATGGTGGTAGAAGGTAGGATGTATGGTCCTTCTTGAAGTGACCTAAGGATAGGGCACGACCGTCAGCCTCTACTAACCACAAAGAGAAAAGAGCTTAGGAATGGGAGGGACTGCGACTTAGGTCAAAGACACAAAAGGTCAAAGCTGGGGCTCAGCTCAACTCTTGGCCTGTCTTATACATGTCTACTACTTATTAGATACATGAGGTGTGACTAAGCTACATGTGTCTAACATAAGGCAGTCTAGACTTCTGACATCATAGATAAGAGATAAGAGAGTCCAGACTCATGACATCATATCACATGATCGGTCTAGACCAGTGATGTCATATTACATAATGTGGTGTGCCACACCATTGAGATCAGAAAAAGGAGATGAGTTTGAATAAGATTACAACACTACCCCATCTTTAGGTTGAGATTCCAGATCAACCAGAGTCATAAAATAATGATGCGAATTCATGGAGAGTTACTCCTTGGACTTTTCTAGGTGCAGCCAGATTTTTGTGATAAAACTCCTTAATAGCCAGAGGAGCATTTGCAAGATCGGCAGCCAGCTGCCAAGTAGCGTCACTGTCATCATAACCTTTCCATTTAACCAAGTATGAAAGTCCATGTCAAGTGGAGTATGAGTCTAAAATGGATTCCACTTCGAATTCTTTAGAACCATCTTCAGAAATGTGCACTGCATCAGGCTTGCTGACTGGTTGTCCAGGCAATTAATCTTTAAATGGTTTTACCCTTGCGATATTGACAGTGGGATGTATCTTTATTCTGGCTGGCAGTTTTAGTGTGACTGTGTTGGGTGAGACTTTCAAAATCTCGAAAGGGCCAATGCATTTCTGTGTAAGCTTCGCAGAAGCATAAGGCAATTGTAAATGTTCTGTTGATAACCAGACAGAGTCACCTATATTATATTCTGGTGCAACCAATCTCTTCTTTTTGGCTTGCACTTTCATTTTTTTGACATTAGCATGAAGAGCATTTTCTACTTCAGCATGTGCTTTTCCCAATTCTGATTGAAATCATCCAGCGATAGAAGGATCATTTTTAACTTCAAAATCCATGCGCGGCATGTAGTTTCAAGTAACAGCAAAAGGTATGCTACCAGTAGTGCAAGTCACCATGTTGTTATGCGCAAATTTGGCCATTTTCACATATTCCGGCCAAGACTCTTGGTTCTTGAAAATATAGCAGTGAAGATATTGTGCGAGATTGCGATTTACATGTTCGGTTTGTCCATCTGTCTGCGGATGATAAGTGGTAGAAAGTTTCTGTTCAATCCTGAGCAATTTACACAATTTTGTTGTGAACGCCGAGGAGAACTGTGGTCCTCGATCCGATACCACTGTTTTCGGTAGACCATATTCATATTTGCACCAGACTTGGTCTCTGAATAATATAGCCAGTTCTTTTGAATTGATTGCCTTAGAACATGGCGTAAATACAACTTCTTTGGAAAAACTGTCCACCACAACACAAATGGCATCGATGCCATTGACTGTTGGGAATCCAGAAATAAAATCCATGGAGATATCCTCCCAGGGATGTTTAGGAATAGGTAAAGGTGCTAGTTTGCCTGCTGGAGGTCATGAAGATGATTTAGACTGAGCGCAGATTTAACAACAGTCGACGTATTCATTTATTTCCTTTTTCATTTCAGGGCAAAAGAAATGCTGAGAGATCATGGAGAGTGTGCACTGTTGTCCTGCATGACCTGCAATTGGGGAATCATGGCAAAGGGTAAGAAGTTCTATTCTAAATCCTGGAGGTATGAAGACACAGTTGGAGTCATTGATAAATACTGACTGCTGTTCATCAAACCAGCAAGTCACAGAGGATGATTTTTTGACATTTTCTGCAACTTCTCTAGGAAGGGTGATTCTAAATGTACGTCATTTATGATGACCTGTGGTGGTAATACCGTAGACAGCACATCTGCCCTCGCATTGGTAGATCCAGGTTATAGATCAAGACATAATTAAATTCTTGTAGTGTGGCATGCCATCAAGCTTGGCATGGCAATAGGGTTTGTGGCTTTTTCCAGTACTCGAGATTTTTATGATCTGTCCAGATTTCAAATCATGAACTTCCAATAAGGTAATGATGCCATTCTTTAAGTGCGCGAATAATAGCAGCCATTTCTTTATCATAAATAGGATAATTCCTTTCTGCTGTGTCAAAGGAATGTGAAATGAATGCACATGGTCTCCAGAGGCCATCTTCACAATGAACTGAGAGTACTGCTCCTGTGGCGATGTCTGAGGCATCGGTTTCTACCCTTAACTCTTTTGCACTATCGGGGTATGCGAGTAGTGGTGCTTTGGTAAACTTTTCTTTTAATAGTAAATAGGCGTCCTCTTGTGCAGGTCTCCAGGACCATGGAACATCCTTTTTGGTTAACTCCATCAAAGATTTGGCTATATGGGCGAAGTTTTCTATAAATCGGTGATAATAGTTACAGAGTCCTAAAAATGATTGAACCTGTTTTATAGATTGTGGTTGGGGCCATTCCACAATTGCTTTTGTTTTGTTATTTTGCATATCCACCCCATCTTTAGATATGACCATACCCAGATAGTCAACTTTATCTTTGAAGAAAAAAACATTTGGAAGGTTTACAGTAGAGGTCATTATCCCGAAGGACCTGCAACACTTCCCGAACTCATTGGGCATGCTCAGCATAAGAAAGACCAGTAGTAAAGACAATAAGATCGTCGATGTAAGCACCAGTATCATCATATCAATCATGAAATAAATCGTCCATCATGAAGTGACCTAACAAGGACACGACCGTCGGCCTCTACTAACCACGAGAAAAGAGATGCTAAGGATGGGGGACCGCGACTTAGGTCACAAAGACACAAGAGGTCGAAGCTGAGGACAGCTCGACTC
>JBBPUL010000309.1:0-24751 GCA_038094675.1 Spongispora temasekensis | reverse complement strand
CTGATTGAAATTATCTCCCTTTTGAGACCGGCGTGTGGACATCTTCTAATGAAACTTCTGGAGGCACTGCACCAGTGCAGACCACCAACAATGGTCCATATCCTACATCGTGCGTGACAACATTCTTCTTCTTCCCAAGCCGAACTGACTTGATTAAATGCAGACCACAATATGTGATAGACTTTTGGGCGAAAATCAGCGCGTGGACTGGGTTCTGTGATTCACGTGAAATACCTCAAACAAATATTGCCGACTATCTCTCGTATGCCGCGGGAAGCAATTACTCCCCATCCTGTTGATCTCAAGACTAAGATCGATCAGTGTGATGCTCTCTGCGTCGCGTTACATGTATACTTAGTATGAGTACACTGTAACGTTACTTTATAAACTGAATTTCTGTTAAAACCCAATGTACTCGGCCAGTCACCGCAGTGACACTCCGAATCTGGACGTAACGGTCGTCTCGTATCACGCCGACGACACATCACAACGCATCGGAAACGATACCATTCGACGCGGAACACCTTAAAGAATACACCTGGAGTGGTCCGACTCCGAAAATCAAAGATCGAAAACCTCGGAGATCGAAAAATTGGGTCCTCGGTACATCTGTAAAAAAAAAAAAATCCTGGTAGCAACCCATTTACTAGTTGCAAATACTATGTAGTAATTTTGACACTTGGATTTTCTATGTAGTACGAATAGTTGCAGGTGCTACATATATAGTAATTTTGACAGTCGGACTCTCCATGTAGCACCCAATAGCAAGTCAAATAGTTGCATGTACTACTGAATCTACCAAGTCTACCACATAGCCTACTGCAGATGTGTTGAACTCCAGTTCACGAGCAAGCCGAGATGCTGGATGACAAACCGTAGTTAGCATATATAAGAAATCAGTTCCTGACCCAACGGCCACTGCCATATTTACGTGCGCCCGTAAGGCCCTGCTTAGTCATCCACCCAGCCTGCGCTCGACTCTCGCGCCTACCCTCGCCGTACTCGTTTGCTCGTAGCCTCATATTCTCAACAAGATGCATCTCCTCCCCCTTCGCCCCCTCACATTCATAGACAGAATAGCGTCGGAAAGCAAGGCGGCCGTCCCTTGTTGAACATTGGAGTGCACAATCCCGAGTAACACATACAGAAGGTCGAATTACACACTGGTTCGTCGCACAGTCCATTCAACGCCTCAATCACATCTCCCACCATCAAAATCATAGCTATACGTGGCCACGCGTCACTGCATCACGATGAGTGAGTTATCCAAACCAACGTGTCATGCTGCCCGACCATATCCCTCAACCTCCGAGACATGATCTCGATATACCCCTGGTACGACTGCCAATCTCGCCCGACCATCTCCGCGCTCTGCTGGGAGCAACGTCAGAACCTCCGCACAATGACATGCATGGTAACTTGGCCACTACCGCCAACTCACCAGAGTGATGCAGATGCAGATACGCATATATATAAATATGTGGTGAGCACTTGTAATGGACATACAAAACTCCGTACCGCCTGCCCACTCGCACTACCGTAGGTCCATGTCAAATTGATTATGTAGCCTGTGCTGTTCGAAAATGCAAAGGTCAGCATGCTGGTTGAGGTAGAAATGATGGGCCTCCGCCAGGGCATGGCCATGGATCCAGTGAGGATGAACGGGGCCGGGGGGGAATATTGGAATTAGATGGCAGGCCTCAACGATCTGATGCACTGGGATGACTTCGGCATCCGAGACAGGCAGCTGCTGCCTCCGAGTCATAGAACGGCTAACACGAAACATCTTTGTGTTGTTATCATATGACTGAAGAGGCTTGAACCAGTGGACGTAGGCAAGGGGCTGAGAGTAATTGCTGAGGTGTTGTGGTAGCCTGAAGATGACGCAGACTTCTGCTACACGCTGTTAGGGATGAAGGTCGATAATGCTCTCACACTCAGACCACTCAAAGAGAGAGACTAGGAAAAAGAGTATATCGAGAGTGAGGAACTACTACGGACAGAGAGACGGTATATATACTACTAAACATGTGTTTACCATGAGGTATGATATCATATTACTTAATACTACGTCATAGTTCTGGAACGGTCTGGAAAGTGTCTGTGATACTGTGAAGGTGTGAAAAAGTGAAATAGAAAGATGGTTCTTTCATTACCCCCTTTTTAAGGCTAAGTCATCCTCAACTGGTGGAATGTCGAACATATGATCAGGATATTTGTTAAAGTGTTTTCGGTACTGAAGGAAGTCTGGGTCTTGGAATAAGGTTGGACAGAGTTTCATTTTTGGATTTTCCCGTAGGGCTGTGAGGTGAAGGTGATGGAAATCTTTTAATGCTTCTTGGGCATTTTTTAGCCAATGTGATGTCATCCATTCGCAATCTTCTCGAGGGAATCCTTTCCAGTATACAAGATACTCTATCTTTTCACGTTTTACTCTTGAGTCTATTATTGACTCTACTTCTTGCTCTATTTCTCCTGAAATGATTTCGGGCAGCGGTGGAGGAGGGTGTTGTTGGGATGGATATTCTCCTTGATGATATGGTACCAGTAAGCATTCATTAAAGACCGGGTGGATTCCTTTCCATTTCTGATCTAACTTCAACTTATAGGCTCCAGGACCGACTTTTTCGAGAACTTCGAATGGACTATAACGTTTGTCATCTAATTTTTTCATTGATCGGTCTGTTCTAATGTTGGTGTTCTTGAGTAGTACTAAGTCTTCTTTTTTATATGGGATAGAGGGTCTCGTTTTTCGGTCGTAGTACCTTTTCATGTCGAATTGAGCATGTATTAGAGCGCTTTTTGCTAATTCGTGCATTTGTTACATTTGTGCAGTGAATTGTTGGGCGTCAGGATTGCGCGCTTCGTTTTTCATGTCAAAGTCTATGCATAGTTGATGACCGTAATTTAAAAGGAAGGGGGATGCATCTAAATGCATGATGGTAGTTTTGTTATGAGTGAATTCGGCCATGGTCAACCACTCAGCCCAATCCGTTTGTCTGTGATTGGTATATAACCAGAGATATTGTTCCACTTCGTGATTGTATCACTCAGTTTGTCCATCAGTTTGGGGGTGAAAGGCCATGGATGGGTTTCCTTTTATTTGTAGATGGTGATATAGTTTGGTAATGAAGGAAAAGAGGAATTGGGAACCCTTTGGAGTGCCATGTAGTTTGAACACGTGGTCTTTGAAGATGTGAGCTACTCCTTTTCCCATTACATTGGTTGTTGTTGGGAATAATCGGATCATCTTTGAAAAGGTGTCTACCACTACCAATATCGCATTGTATCCTTTTGATTCTGGTAATGGGCCAATGATGTCGGTAGATATGATCTCCCAAGGAGTTTTGGCTACTTCATTAGGATTAAGGGGAGTGCGTGTGTTATGTGTTCGTGCTTTTGTCTTTTGGCATCGATCACGTTCTTGGACATATGTTTCTATATCTTTTCTCATGGTTGGCCAATAGTAGTTTCTTCGGACCAGATCATGCGTTTGTCGTGCTCCTGGATGGCCAGCAAGAGGATGATTATGATTTTTTTGTATTATTTTATCTCTCAACTCTTTATCCCAAGGGACGTAGAGGAGGTTTTTCCAATAAAGTATCTTTTCTCTTTCGATCCAAGCTCCTTTTGCTTCTTTGAGTCCTTTTTTTGCATATTTTTCTCTTTTATGTTGGTAAGATGCGATTAAATTATAGATTTCATCAGAATTTGTCAAAGTAGTGGCTTGACATTCAACACTCTGTGGTTATTTGAGGATCGTGACTTGTTTGTTGTCAGATTCTACCCTCTTTTTAAAGTCTGGCCTCCTGGACAGAGGATCTGCGGGGTTTGTGTGACTAGGACAGTGGGATATGTCGAAGTGGAATTCTTGGAGGAGTTGATGCCATCTAGCTTGTCTTCTGGAGAGATCTTGAGGATGAGTGAAATATTCAAGATTTTTGTAATTGGTGAGAATTTCAAAAGGAACATGGGAATCAAGGAGATAGTGTCGCCATTCCTTAAGGGCGAAGATAATAGCAAGCATTTCTAAGTCTGCGACAGGGTAGTTGTGTTCTGCGTTATTGAGTGACTTTGAAATGAAAGCAATGGATCTCCAAACACTATCTTGTTCCTGTGAAAGGAAAGCACCAACACCAATACCAGAACCATCAGTTTCGATGTGGAATTTGTCTATGTCCATTGGCATCATTAGTTCTACTGCAGTAATCATGGCTTTTTTGAGGGTGGTGAAGGCATGATCACAAGATTCATCCCAAACAAATTCTCTTTTTTCCGAGGTTAGAGTATTTAGTGGTTTTGCGATAATAGAAAAGTCTTTGATGAAGCGACGGTAAAAGTTTAAAAATCCTAAGAAACCTCAGAGTTCTTTTCTCGAGGTGGGGATTGGCCAATCTTCTATGGCTTTTACTTTTTTGGGGTCCATTTTGACCCGTCCTTCGGACACTATTAGGCCTAAGTATTCTGTTTCTAGAACTTCAAACTCGCATTTGGTGTGTTTTAGATATAGTTTATGATCTTTTAATATCTGTAACACTTGTCTGACAACTTGGCGATGTTCCTCTAATGTTTTGGTGTAAATCATAATGTCATCCATGTATACTACAACCTTTCCTTTGCTAATTAAGTCATGGAAGATATGATTTATCATATTTTGGAATGTGGCAGAAGAGTTTGTAAGTCCAAAAAACATGACTAAGGGTTCGAATAATCCTCGATTTGTTTGGAAGGCTGCTTTCCATTCATCACCGTCTTTTATTCTAATGTTGTTATATCCCCATCTTATGTCGAGTTTTGTGAAGTATTTTGCTTTTTTGAGACTATCAACAAGTTCGTTAATTAGGGGTAAGGGGTATCGATTTTTGACAGTAATATCATTCAGCTTCCTGTAGTCCTGTAATTTCCCATCCTTCTTTTTAATGAAGAAGAAGGCTGAGGCAAATTCGGATTTGGATGGTCTAATTTGCCCAGATTTCAGGTTTTCATCAAGGAATTCTTCTAATTCTTTCTGTTCAGCTGGTGATAGGTTGTATGTTTTACAATCCACTTTATGTGTTCCTGGAATAAGGTCGATAGCATGATCCCAGGGATGATATGGCGGCAGTTCATCAAAGTTTTCTTTATCAAACACTGATTTGTAATCCCTATAATGTTTAGGGACTACTTCTTCAAATGTCTGGTTCTTTGCATGGGCTGCGGCTATGTCCGTGGACACGTTGTTGACCTTGAATGTCAGTTCTTCTTCGTCATCATCTTCATCCATTAGTCCTGGAAGATGATCATCTTGGCAATCAAAGGTAACTGATCCTTGTTTCCAGTCTATAGTAGGGTTGTGCAACTTTAACCAATCATGTCCTAAATATATGTCATGGATTCCAAGATTGATTACTGCCATGGCAATTTGTTCTGAATGATTGTTGATGTCCATAGTGATGGTTATGAAATCAGTTACTAGACTTATTTTGTTCAATGTTTCGTCGGCATTGTATACCGGAATAGGTTGGGGAATTTTATACGTATTTATCTTGTTTTTCACCATGAAATTGGTGTTGATGGCAGTACTAGTACATCCCGAATCAATCAAAGCTCTAGTTCCTATCGTTTGTCTGTCATTGGTTTTTAATGTCACATCCAATTCTACTGAGTTTTCACTTATGTTTGTACATCTTATGTATCAAGGTTTGTTTTGTAATTCTTTGAGTGTTAGCTCGGCCTCGGTTTCATTCATTGATTTTATTTGTCGTACCAACTGAGTGTCAACTTCAGAAGTTCTGGATTCGTGAACAAATCCCATTAAGTGTTGGACGGTTCTTTTTTTGTCCTTTTCATCTGCTACCCTCTTTATCCATTGTGCAGACCAGGGATCCACCTTGTTGAACCATGATTATCTTGTCTTTTTCTCCAGAAGGTTGACCGGGGCTCTAGTTTTATCGGTAGAGCCAAACCCTTGTTCTCCACATTTGGTTTCACTGAGTTCAGTCACTTTTTTGGGAGTTGGTGTCATGATTTTTGTGAGGATCATTTGTGCTACAGTATTTTAACGTCACCTCAGTAGTCAGAGTCTATGACACCTGCTCTGATGTCAATGTTTTTCTTTATAGATAAACCACTTTGTGGGGCTATTCTTCCGTAATATCCTTTTGGAATTTTTATCTTAATTCCAGTATTTACCAGAGCCCTTTCTGTGGGTTGGATTTTCTTAGGTTCAGCTGCGAATAAGTCATATCTGGCTGCTTCTTCACTTCCTTGCTCAGGAAGTCTTCTATTGTTCTCAACTTTCACTTCAAAGGTCTCGCCCGTTTCAATACTGAGAATGTTATATTTATTTATCGAAGCAAACTTATTTACAGAGGAAGTATTAGACCTGTCTACTCCTCTTTTGGAAAACCCTGTTCTTTTTCTACCTTGTCCATCGCAGTTTTTAACCTAATGGCATCCTCATATTCTATCGTAACACCCCTGAACTCCATTTTCCTTACGTGCCATTGTCTTGGCTGCGGGGGGTGTTTGGTACATGGCCACTTGTCACCGCATTTGAAGCATAAACCTTCAGTGTGGGCTTTGCCGATGTCCATTGGTGCACCTGCACTGTGTTGTGTTCCTGTGGCTGTGAAGCTTGGGGTTTCCTTAGGGTTTGTTTTTGCAGTTGTCTCTGCATTTGGGTGATGGGGAGTGAATGTATTGTTTGGCTTGTTAATGCTGAGGTGCGTCTTTCGGTCATTGATTTCTTTGAGCACATTTTGTGCTTCTATGAGTGCAGTTTCCCACTGCTGGATATCTTCTGTGACCAAAAGTTGTGGGTGTACACATTCCACATATTCGACGATCATGTTTTTAATGCCATTTCTGGCAATGGAGATTAAGAGGCATCCTTGCCTCATGTAGTCGTAGCTGGCTTCCTGGCACAGCTGTGACATTTCGATGAAGTATTCTTTGATGCTTTGATTTGCTCCTTGCTTAAGCGAAAGGAGTTTCACTTCTGAGGACCGCCTGACATCTGACAGCATGAAGTTTTTAATAAGATTGTCATAGAATTCATCATACGACATTTGGTTTAGCCTGTGGCCTTGGGCTAAGATAAAGTGTTGGGCGAACTTGCCCGCTGTGCCGCCTTTCATGTAAGACAGCGTGATCATGATCTTTTGCCTATCTGTAGGCTCTCTCATATATCTGGCCAGGTAGATCAGGACTGTCTGGTGCCACTCCATGTAGCGCAATTTTTCGCCATTAAAATTACTCAGCTTGTTCAAAATGGACTTGCCGATGTCTCGATTGGTGATGGGCGCTGGGAGTACTACTCATGGGAGGCCTGCTCCCGAGGGTTGGCCCAGCACAAAGGGTGCTGTAGCGATTGGTTCGGGTGAAAGGATCATCGACCCGAGTGGAGATGGTGGGGCCTGTGGAAGACGGACCCGGAATGGAGAAGAAAGCTGCGGAGCACAAGGAGGTCGTGCTGTTGACGACGTCATTAGTTTCCACATGGGAGTGGGTGATGTCGGCCTTGTGGGAGGGAGTGATGATGGTAGTGCAGAGTGTGTGGCGAGCATAGGGGGTACTCCTGCACTTTGGGGGTTTTCAGAATATGAGATGGTCCATGCTGTCATCTTTGCATGGTACTCATCCATTGTTGTTGCCACATTGGCAGTTGGAGGAGGTGGTGTGTTTTGAGACCGAATTGGCCTCTTCGCTTCAATGCATGAGATCGACGACATTGTGAATTATGAAGGTTGCCAAAGAGGCATAGAGATTGTCGGAGGGAGGAGTGGATTGACGAGCATCAAAAAAGGCTTGGAGAATGTGAGGAGGGATGTTGGAGGCTTTGAGTTGAAAGGAGGTGTTACCCGTCCAGTCCCACTCTGGTTTGGAAGATGATTTTTGGATGGCAAGGAATTGATGTCCGATGGTGCACATAAAACTGTAAAAAGATACCAATTGCCACTACCATAAAGAGGGCACTACAGAATCCTGTCTCTTGATTGGTGAAATGCCTTTCTTTAGAAATTTGCAGCGGGGCTGCAACAGGGGTTCTACCTCACGAAGGTAGGTCTTGATACGCTGGCTGGGCACCGGAGGGGTCGAGGATGAAATGGGGAGGCCGGGGTACTGTTTGGCTATGGCTGACGATTTAGCTTGCTGAGGCTGTAGATCTTATGGAAGATTCTATGATTCCACTACTTTGCACAGGTAGTACTGCTGCGCTGACCCACTATGCACTGAGGGATTGATCCTTATTTTTCAGCGGCTAGGCGTGTCTCCTCGAATGGAGTCTATGCCCTAGCAATGCGAACCGAAGCAACGGCGGACAACCATATAAACAAACGTTTGATATAGGAGTGTTTTACTCCTAGCTGTCTTGTAGCAAACATCGATGGATACAGTTGAATCCCCACTAAACCTGTGGATCGGCAGAGGACAACAGCTAATCCGAAGAGGGCTAAACTGAAGGTGAAAGAAAAAGAAGATGAAGTTGCGATAACCCGAAGTGGGTGTAGTGCGAGGAATTGTACTCTCGATATAATGTTAGGGACGAAGGACGACAATGCTCTCATACTCAGACCACTCGAAGAGAGGGACTAGGAAAAAGAGTATATCGAGAGTGAGGAACTACTATGGACAGAGAGACGGTATATATACTACTAAACATGTGTTTACCATGAGGTATGATATCATATTACTTAATACTACGTCATAGTTCTGGAACGGTCTGGAAAGTGTCTGTGATATTGTGAAGGTGTGAAAAAGTGAAATAGAAAGATGGTTCTTTCACACGCAGACCTGTAGGCAATAGTTAAATGATAATAGCACAACGAGTTTGAGATCAACATACCATGCAGTCCACCCTGTCATTGTCGTAGCTCAGTATTGACGTCCACAAGGACAGTATCATATCGGGCCAACGTGGGCAGCTTGTGAACTCCATTGGAGCACTGTGGGTGTGAGCATATCCTCAATTTCACTTTTACCATGTGCTCATTTGGTGGTGGGATGAGCACCACATTGCTGAAAACATCAAACCGGTCATGAATGTCAGGTTCAAAGTATTGGTGTCCACGTGGTAAGGTGTGGACAAACACTCCAAGTGCTTCAAGAAAGCGTACAGCGCCGTGATGCTGTTCTAGATATTGGACTGTTTTCTTGGGAAACGGTGGCTTGTGAGATATTCGACAACGAGATAGAGAGGGCACTGGCACCGCATGAGGCTCAAGATGTTGGCGAAGAGGGTGTTGCTCCGAATCACTTGAAATGGGGGATTCAATGCCATCCAATAGGCCACTTCTAGTATGTCACCAGGCCTGGTAGCTGCTGAACCAGACGACCACTTCTTGCCGCTGGAGCCATCTAGTCATTTGCACAGTATAGTCTTTTCGATTGGTTGCAGCGTATGCTTTCTTGGCGAAGTCGATATGAAGACGCTCCGAAATCTCAGTGTTGAGTCCATCAAGGCTACCTAGATTTCATATTGTGTCAACATAATAAAGGAGTGAATGGAACTTCGGGATGTTGAAGTGCTCCCAGCACTCGAGCTCAATGAATATACCCTTCAGATGGTGGAAGGTGTCCAGAGCATGCTGCAAGGCAGCAAGGCTATCATCTGTATGGGATTGGTATTGTGCGAGATAGATGAAATTAACCAGACTGCAGGCAGCCTGGAGGACATGCAGTTCCCTGATAGCACCAATAAGCACACCAACAAAAACCCATTCCAGCTGCTTGTGGTCAGCTGCTGTCCATTGCTTGATTGTTGATATTCCTTTCTTGAAGTGGTGAAGTCCAGGGAAAATAGGCATCGCGCAGAAACGAGCATCGAAATTGGTCATCCCAGCAAGTGCGCTGCACCATTTTTTGAGGTGATCTTTGATGATGCCTTGATGGAGCTGGTGGAGAATATCCGAGGAGATGCAGAGGAAAATGTCGGTATGGGGAAGGTCTGCCCAGAAGGGGAAGAAGATGGGACGGAGGCCTTCGGCAATAAACTCAGGTGGATATTGGTTGGTGGCCTGTGCATGAAGTGTTTGCATTGTTCGTGTTTGGTTGCGGCATGGGAATTGAATATTTTCGCCCTGTTGGTCTGTCAGTACGACGCACTTTGGGCATCGATTTTCAGTGCAACACACCACCAAACATTGCTCAGGGTGGTCGCCAATAAATGCAGCCAGAATCGGAAAGACACGATGAATGCAACCATCTGCGCAGACCATCTCCACTTTCTTTGCTGAAGGTTTAGCAGGTACGTGTCTTTTCATCTATTGTTTGTATACTACTAGTAATAGATCTACAGATGATGCCTGCCTGCCATGTTCATATTTTGGAACTGGTACAGCTGATGAAAATGGATGCACTCAGTTTGAACAAGACTACTATACACAAGAGAGGTTGTGCACCTACTCCATTCATCGATAAGGAGACAAACAAGTAAGTGATTCAACAGCTGTCATTGTGATACTATCGACCACTACTGATGTTATTTATCCTGATATAATGTGTTAGGTCTGATATACCTGATTGTGATGATGAAAATGACTATGGTAACCCACCATTCACTCAGAGAAAGTGTGTCTGCCATGTCGTCCTCAGTGATGATGATGATTCATTGGCAGGCAGGACATTCATGCTGGGTATGAAGGCAGTGGCTGGCAACTGTGAAGTTGATCAAATGGCTGAGTCTAAGTCTAATCACAATGCAGGCAAACTGACCATGAAAAATTAACTGAAGGTATCCAACTATCCTGAAGAAGACCATCAGGTTATTGGAACAGCAATCGAGTTCTACCATGCCCTTTTACTGAGCCAGAACCCTTTCTCTGAGCCCCACGAGGAACTTAACTGGGTTAGGGATGCCTTCGATGCAAGCCGTATCTACCACAAGTTACCAGATGTCGAGCTAGATCCTGGCAAGACTAAGATCGTAAGTGTAAACTGAGTGGCACACTCATCACTCAATATATTTTAGATTACAGTGCGTGGTTCCCATCTACGGGGGCAATTCAAATCAAAAGCGAAGACATTCATTGCCTTGTCATATGGGTTCAAAATGGGAGACAGTGTGGCCACCAAGGAGAACAACCGGAGGCTTGTGATTAAGCTAAAGCACAAGTTGGGGTTCACTTTCCATGTAAGTGTTGATGTTCAGTATATATTTTACAACTTGACTGGTCATGTTTGATGTTCAGGAACTTCTTCCTCACCTCACTGGTATCTATCTATCGGAACGATGTGATCCAGCTTATCATTAATGAAATTCTCTTCAAGAAGAAAGACCATGAGGGAATCAAATGGCTAGAGTACTACAATCCATTTCCATGAGTTGAATTTGCACTGACACTTACAGCAGTAAGTGTGTGAACTTGGCTGGACAAGCACTGCTAATACAATAAAAATAGATTGAGTATGCGCTCGATGAATGGACCATGGGAAAGCGCGAATCAATTTATTTCAAAGAAGATGAATACAAACCGCTCTACAAGCAACACCTGAAAACACTCAACTACTTCGATAAGCAAATGAAGAAACAGAGTATCCTTGCCAAGATCCTCAAGGAGGTCTTTGAGAGTGGGAGGTAAGGTGGATGGATTGCTGTTTGAGTGATTTATGGCACCCACTGATTGAGTGCAGGTTGAGTGTGGGTATTGATGATGATGAACAGAATGCCAACATGCTGATTGCGATCACTGATGATGTTATCCAGGACGTGATCCAGGAATTCGGACAGGAAAGTGGTGGAATTGATGAGATCAAGAAAGAAGAGCAGAGTGAGTGGTGGATGAAGGAAGATACCCTGTCCAAGCAGGACATCGAGGATGAGATCAGTGGGTCAGATGAAGGTGAGATCGAGGAGTAGATGTGTTGATGATGGTGTCATTGTTGGTATAGTAAGGTCCTGTAGATTCATGCCATTATGTAGTGCTACCATGTCCCTAGTAGCATGCATTGCCAATCAATGCTACGGTTTGCTACAGGAACTACTGCCATGTGCTATGGAGTGCTACCATATCTCTGGTAGCATTACTGCAGTTCGTTACATTGACTACAGTGAGCTATGTATATAGTGCTATGCAGCATGCACTACAGTTTGCTACCACTGAATATGGTAGCACTGGTCAAGAACACAAGCATCTATGTAGTGCAATATAGTAGGGGGAAGACTATGGGGTCTACCAGGACTATATGTACTATATAGCACCTGGTAGCATTTGTATTTTTTACAGATGTATCTGACTATTGTCATTTTTTTCTTTCTCCCTTGCTGTGTTGTTGGCTAATTTGATCATTCCAGATGTACGGCAGGGTCAAAAAATCATTCACAAAGTGCAGTGGGCAATTGTGCATATGTCAAGGATGCTGGATTATGATCAAATTAGCATGGGTCTGGATGTGTTGCTTGCTATGATCAAATGTGTGATGTGGCATTTTCATACATATGGGACAGTTCCTAGTGAGAAAGAGAAACTTGATGGCAATAGTGATGATGATGATTTGGCTCAGAAATCCAGGGGGCACCTTTGTGATGTGGATGTTGAGGTATGTCATTCAACCACAATTTCACCAGTAGCATTTGAAGGTCCAGTTACATAACTGGCAAAACCGTAACCGAACTGAACCATAGCTGCTTGTGACTGGCCTGGTGGTCCGGTTACAGACAGTTATGGTTCGGTCATGGTTATGGTCACACTCAATGCCAGCATATCAAAAACCATAGAAAAACTGGTTAGAACCGGTTATCAACACGAACTGATGACTACATGATACATACTGTTGTAACCCTATTCAAACTCACCTTCTTTTTCTCATCATAATGGTGTGGCACACCGCATTACATAATATGACATCACTGGTCTAGACCGATCACGTGATATGACATCATCAATGACATCATGAGTCTAGACTCTCTTATCTCTTATCTATGACATCAGTGTTCTGGACCGCCTCATATTAGACACATGTAGCTTAGTCACACCTCATGTATTTAATAGTAGTAGACATATATAAGACAGGCCAAGAGTCAAGCTGAGCCCCAGCTTCGACCTCTTGTGTCTTTGTGACCTAAGTCGCAGTCTCTCATCTTAGTTCTTCCCTTCTTGTGGTTAGTAGAGGCCGACGGTCGTGTTCTATCTAGGTCACTTCATTAGGTCAAAGCTGCCCCTTATGTCCGCCTCTATTGTTGTGCCAGTTACACACGCGCCCCGCTCGTCATTTTTTACTCGCTGTCGGAAAGCCAATCCACAGGCGTAAAGTGGTCTATCGTTCTATTGAGAATGCAGTTGCTCCATGATAGCTGGGAGAAAAACACTCCCTTATAAAATGTTGTCACATATGGTGGTCTGCCATAGTTTCGGTTCACTTTGATGAGGCTAAGATTCCATTTGAGGAGACACGCTCATTCGCCGAAAAATAAGGATCAAACCCTTAGCGCATAGTGGGTCAGCGCAGCAGTACTCTCTGTGCAAAAGAGCAGAATTGCGATATCTTCCGTAAGAGTTGCAGTCTCGGTGTACTAAAACGTCAGCTGTAGCCAGGCAGTTCCCCGATCCCCCCCCTTGACTCTCTGGTCCCGAGCCGGTGTACAAGACTCGTCCTCGTGAGATGAAACCCTCATGGAGCCCTCTTCATGGTGGTGGCAAGCGAGTTTCCTTTTTAGTTTATGTGTACTATCGGTTACGAATATCTTGCTATTAGAAAGATTGCTCCAAAGTCTGATTGGGATTGAACTGGCAACACCAGCTTCCAACTTGAAGCAGCAAACGTACCACCTCAACTCCTTCAACTCTTTTTCAATGCTTGCCATTCCACTCTCCCCTCCTCAAACCTCTATGCAGCTACTGCCACTTTTATAATCCATGAAAATGTTGCTAGACAGGAAGATCAACGACCTCACCGACCAATTGTCGAGCCTTCAGCTCGACATCATCACCAAGGCAAAGCACATGATCGGAGATCCTGGCCTCTGGGATGGGAACAAGAGCACATTCAGACTATGGTGGGCCAAAATGAAGTTGTATCTGAAAGTCAAGAGTCTTGACAAGCACGAAGAGACTTATGCAGTAGTAACCCACTTGATAGGTGATGCCACCCCGTTCGCTATCAAAACGCTCGAAGAATTCGGGGATAAGGATGTAGACGAATGGCCAGCAGTCGCCGACATCGAACAAGAATTGACTGCATACTTTGTAATAGGCACACTTCGCCACGAGGCCTATAAAAAACTTTTAAACTTAAAACAAACTGGTGACTTTACTATCTTTATGAGAGACTTTTCGGCGTTATTCTCGGATGCCAAATGTAGTAACAAGGAGGCAGTGCACCTGCTAAAAAGAGTGGTGCAATACAAGATCCACATTGAGTATGAGTTGCATGGAGCCACGCTCAATGATGACGACTATAAAGGATTGGTTGAGGCATACACTGCCATCAACCAAAAGTTCGAAAGGATCTCGTTGGCAAGACCCAGTATCAGTCCTTCAGCCCCTCGTGCCCCGAGCGCTCGACCTTTCGGCACTCGCCCTCTTTCTCGATCCCCTATGCTGGGTCAGAGATTTACTCCAACCGGGACTCAACCCGGACAAGGCGCACCCATGGAGATAGATTGTCAAACCCCGCACACGCCATCTGCTCCCGACAATTGAACTTGCTTTGGTTGTTAAAGAAAAGGCCACATCTGGACAATGTGTCCTACAAATCCTTCCCATCGCCCCCATAACCATGCGTTGTATGAGGCAAGAGAGGCAGTTTCCTCTCTCCCTCCTCAAGCTCCAGGATACCCCACTGCATCCTGGCACCCCCAACAGCAGCAAGTTTCTGCTCTGCCCCCGCCTCCACAAGTGCCACAACCAGCAGCCACAGCCCACCGTCAGGCATAGATGACGGAAGAAGCCGAAGCGTACTGGTGAGATAGGCTTGCAGTCGAAGCATGCGCTAAGGCGGGTTTTTGATGCCAACTTCAGATATGAGGGTGTCTGAGGTCTCAGACAATATTTCTTTTACTTCTGTTCCTACTTACGAAAATTCATTAAATACAAAAAATAGTGTTTCTGATTATGTACCTGTTTCGGACTTTTTTGATACCTACTATGAGTCAGATTGGGAAGAAATAGCCCCTGTAATAAATTCAGTTGATTTGTCTTCATCCTTTAATTATGAAGTGTTTGACATGCGAGAGCTCGCCAAAATGGCTCAAAACAAAAACTATGAGCCTATCTCGTTTCCTTCACATGAACTGTCGTCTCGATATGGTAGCCCATCAGACGAATATTCCGCTGCGAAGTCTCAATTGAGCTTGGCCCCGGAAGAAAAACATTGGGTGCTTAATTTCGTGCAAATACAAAAAAATAATTTAAGTTATGAAACCCCTCAACACATCAGAATAATGCCATACAAAACATGGCACTTACGAGAATATGCTCTAGAAGTGGAGTTAAAACTATGAAGAAATGACCAATCATTGGTCTGGGTCTCTGCGTCAGTCGACAGTGGAGCAACACATTGTTTTGTCGACCAAGGATTTGTTATGGCCAATGCTATCACATGCAAAGAATTGGCAAGACCCATCGAAGTCAGAAATGCTGATGGTTCCGCAAATATGGGAAGAGGGATTACCCATGTGTGCCAAGTGCATGCAGAAATGACAGACGGAAACAGGATTGTGCACTCTTTTCCATTAACTTTATACATATCCAATTTAGCTACAAATGTGGTTTTCTTAGGATACGAATTTCTACAACAGTATAATCCATCCATAGATTGGGTGAATCACACCATGACTTTTAACCAGTATGACGCTGTGCGTGTAAATGAAATATCACTGGACAAACAAAAGCAAATAAAAACCAAAGTTCCTGCAGAATTTCACAACTTTTTAGATGTATTTTCGGAACAAGAATCCATGTGCATGCCATTGCGTAAAACATGGGATCATGCAATTGACTTGCAACCTGACTTCGTCCCTAAAAAATGGCATGTTATCCCAATGTCTCAGATAGACTTACTGGAGATCCAAAAATTTCTTGATGGAGAATTGGAAAAAGGGTATATCAGACCTTCTAAATCACCTCAAATGGCGTCAGTGTTCTTTATACCCAAAAAAGATGGAAAAAAGAGATTGGTGATGGATTACCATTATCTTAATGAAGGAATGGTTACAAATGCTTATCCATTGCCCCGCATTGATCAACTGGTTGATCGGCTCCATGGTGCCGACATGTTTACCATGCTGGATCTTCGTTGGGGTTACACCAATGTACAGATGAAAGAGGGTGATGAATGGAAAGGAGCCTTCGTCACTCCCTTTGGGTCATTTGAACCCCTGGTCATGTACTTTGGTTACAAAAATGCACCTGCTACATTCCAGGCAATGATGGACAATTTGTTTCATGATCGCTATAATGACACAGGTGCATATCTGGATGATCTCATTGTTTTTACTACCAGGTTATCTTGTGCTGAGCATGCACAAAAAGTTCATGAAGTGTTACAGGTCTTACGGAATAATGACCTTTATTGTAAACCCTCGAAATGTTTTTTCTTTAAATCTTCAGTTGACTATCTGGGTATGGTTGTATCTAAAGATGGGGTAGATATGCAACATAACAAAACAAAAGCAATCGCAGAGTGGCCCCAACTGCAATCAGTCAAACAAGTTCAATCGTTTTTGGGACTTTGTAACTATTATCGATGTTTCATTGAAAACTTTGCACATACTGCGAAGCCCTTGACGGAGTTAACTAAAAAAGATATTCCATGGTCCTGGGGACCAGCACAAGAAGACGTGTACTTATCATTAAAAGAAAAATTCACAAAAGCACTGCTACTTGCATACCCCAATAGCACCAAAGAATTAAGGGTAGAAACCGATGCATCAGACATCACTACAGGAGCAGTGCTCTCAATACACTGTGAAGATGGTCTCTGGAGGCCTTGTGCATTTATCTCGCACTCCTTTGATGCAGCAGAATGCAATTATACTATTTATGACAAAGAAATGGCTGCTATCATTCGCACACTTAAAGAATGGCGTCATTATCTCATCGGAAGTCCGAGATTTGAGATCTGGACTGATCATAAAAACCTGGAATATTGGGAAAAGCCACAAACTCTGTCGCCATGCCAAGCTTGATGGCATGCCACATTGCAGGAGTTCAACTATGTGCTAATCTATAAACCTGGATCAACCAATGCTAGAGCAGATGCTTTATTGAGACGACCAGATCATGGTGATGCAGTGCAAAACCTAAATGAAAACATCACGGTACTTCCACCGCAGGTTATTATCAATGATGTACATTTAGAATCACCCTTCCTGGAGAAGTTACAGAAAATGTCCAAAAACCTAAAAATACCTTCATCGGTGACTTGCTGGTTTGATGAACAACAGTCAGTATTTATCAATGACTCCAATCACGTCTTTGTACCTCCAGGACTGAGGATAGAACTTCTCACGCTATGTCACGACTCCCCGATTGCAGGCCATGTGGGACAACAGCGCACATTATCCACAATCTCTCAGCACTTCTTTTGGCCTGAGATAAAAAAAGAAATAAACGAATATGTGGATCATTGTCAAATTTGCGCACAGTCTAAATCATCATCACAACCTCCGGCAGGAAAATTAGCACCCTTGCCAATTCCTAAACATCCCTGGGAGGATATTTCAGTCGACTTCATATCTGGATTTCCCACAGTAAATGGCATAGATGCCATCTGCGTGGTAGTAGATCGATTCTCTAAAGAAGTGGTGTTTATGCCATGTTCTAAATCTATTAACTCCAAAGATCTGGCCATCTTATTTCGAGACCATGTATGGTGTAAGCATGGGTTGCCCAAAACGGTAGTATCAGATAGAGGACTGCAGTTCTCTTCAGCATTCACAACTGAGTTGTGCAACTTGCTTAAAATAGAACAAAAGCTCTTCACTGCCTATCATCCGCAAACAGACGGACAAACAGAACATGTAAACCGTGATCTGGCACAGTATCTTTGCTGTTACATATCCAAGAATCAGGAGTCTTGGCCGGAATATGTCAAATTAGCAGAATTCACACACAACAACACCATAACACGCACTACTGGTAGCATACCTTTTGCGATAACCCGAAATTACATGCCGCACATGGGATTTGAAATAAGAAAAGATTCCTCTATCGCTGGTCAATTCCAAACCAAATTAGGAAAAGCACACGCCGAAGTAGAAAATGCCCTTCATGCTAATGCAGAAAAAATGAAAGTGCAGGCAGAGAAAAAGAGATCGGCTGCACCAGAATACAAGATTGACGACTCCATCTGATTATCAATGGAGCATCTGCAATTACCATATGCTTCTGCAAAGCTTACACAAAAATGGATTGGTCCTTTCAAGATTTTGAAAACCTCGCCTAACACAGTTACCTTAAAACTGCCAGCCAGAATAAAAATACACCCTACTGTCAATATCTCGAGGGTAAAACCATTTAAAGATCAGTTACCCAGACAACCTGTCAGCAAGCCTGATGCAGTACATATTTCCAAAGATGGTTCCGAGGAATTTGAAGTAGAAAGCATTTTGGACTCTTGTTTCACTTGACGAGGACTATCATATTTGGTCAAATGGAAGGGATATGATGTCAGCAACGCCACTTGGCAGCCAGCGGCTGATCTTGTTAATGCTCCTCTGGTAATAAAGGAGTTTTATTGAAAAAACCCAGCTGCACCTAGAAAAGTACAAGGAGTAACTCTCCAAGAATTTTCATCTTTATTCTATGGCTCCGGTTGATCTGGAATCTCAACCTAAAGACAGGGTAGTGTTGTAACCCTATTCAAACTCACCTTCTTTTTCTCATCACAATGGTGTGGCACACCGCATTACATAATATGACATAACTGGTCTAGACCGATCACGTGATATGACATCATCAATGATGTTATGAGTCTAGACTCTCTTATCTCTTATCTATGACGTCAGTGTTCTGAACCGCCTCATGTTAGACACATGTAGCTTAGTCACACCTCATGTATTTAATAGTAGTAGACATATATAAGACAGGCCAAGAGTCAAGCTGAGCCCCAGCTTCGACCTCTTGTGTCTTTGTGACCTAAGTCACAGTTCCCCATCTTAGTTCTTCCCTTCTTGTGGTTAGTAGAGGCCGATGGTCGTGTCCTGTCTAGGTCACTTCACATACAAATGATGTGATAGACACGACTTGACGAGTACAAAAACTACAAGTTACAACACCACCACCTCTTTATCCTGGCTCTCAAGATCAGTGAACTCTTCATCCATTTGTTGGAGCTCCTTGAACTCCTCGAGAAAGATTTCAGCTGAGTTGAATGCAGCCTGGTTGACAACATTCTTGTGCCAGGCATGCTTCATGACTTGCAATTCTTCAAACCTTTCAGCACCAAGTCTTGAATGCTGGTCTGTTGCCACCTCAGCACCTGCTGAGAAGAGTTGTTTGCAAGGCATGGAAGATGCCGGAATAGCACAAACATCCTGCACGATGCAAGATAGTGTTGGATAAATAACAGAATGAGCCTAAAAAATGAGAAATGAATCAAAGAAACAGTGACAATCATGATGTGCTTACTACCCACCATGCTAGTATGTCCATGTCTTTCTTGACGTCGACTTCAATGATGGTGAGGTAATGGTGTAACTCAGCATGCCAGCTGAGTGTTCCAGCACTCTGCTTGGCTACATTCTCCATAAGGGCACGATGATGCCATTCATATTCATCACCCAACATGCAAGTGGTGCTGCCATCAGGAGATACTGGCTGACTTGGTGCCGGTGCTGCTTCATGATGAGTGTCATTCCAGTAGTGTGAAACGGAGTCTTCAACAATCTTCATAGCTTCGTCATACCAATTCTTGGCATGTTGATTACCTGCAGATTGCTCTCTTGCCTGTTCCTCCTCTTCACTCCATGCCATCTTGATATACTCCATTTTGTAATAGGGGTGGAGGACTGATAAACATTAGTACTCATCAGTCGACACACTAACATGACACACCAAGAGAGAGCACATAGTTTCTGGTCAAACTTGCTGTAGTATTTGCTAATCTTTTGAAGGCCGCGCTCGATTGCGTCGCTGTATTGAATGTACTGTGGGACTTCTTTTTTTGATTCCCAGACAGTCTGAAGTTCTTCTAAGGCTGGAATACCTTGCCACAAGATTGGATGATTGTCACTCAAGAAGTATTCCTGGATGTTGTTTGCATCCTAGCATAGTAAACAGTTAGTATCATAACATAGATGGATGATGGTGATAACATACCACGATGATATGATGTATGTCATTCACACACTCCCACTCAGCTGGCCTCAGGGTGAAAGCAGTCCAAGGTATGCACTTCACCCCACTGCCACAGTGATGGATGGTCATGATAGGTCCAAAAAGTTCATCTGCAGATTGAATGAAAAGGTTGATGGGCTGCCAGTCATAGTGGAGTAGACTTGAACATGAGTTATTGATAGCTGAGTAAGACTGAGAATGTACCTGATGGAGTTAACATGCGTGGGCTAGCATTTCACCAGCAGTGCCCCAGCAGACATTGCTGTGCAGTGGAATAGACAAGGGGATTTCAATACTGCAGTTTCCTTGAAGTGTTTCGAAGTATTCGATATGTTGACTGCTGCATTATATCTACATGATAACATGACTAGTTATCAGTGGTGTACTAACAGCATGAGTGAATAAAAATACTTTATAGCAAGCATATGAATGGCAGCTACAACATCTAACATACCACCCAGACGATTGTCAGAAAGAGATGGATCAAACTCCTATATCATTGTGGCTATCTCGACAGCTGAGATGTTGGTGATGGCAGACATTACGGTGGTGACAACAAGATTAAGAACATGTCCAAGGCATGAAAGACAGTGTTGGACTGGATTGAATGTATACACCTCATTCTTGTGGAGTAAGTCTCAATTTTGTCACACATGCTATCATTGTTGCTAGCATTATCGGTGGTGATGCAGAAGAGCTTGGATGGCTGAAAAAAAGAATGAAAAAAAATGAAAACCAAAGAAAAAGAATACTTACATTAAAGGAGGACTTTGAGGGAATAATTCCAGCATGCCAGCAAAGTGTAACAAAGTAGCATGCCATGTTCTCACCAGTATGCTGTCCCGAAACTGCCCGAAAAGTGACTACTTGTGACTGGAGCTCCCATTTCAAGATCTTTGTATTCAAGTTGATGTAGATCCAGTGGGTGGTTATACCCATAAATCCAGCTTTTGTCTGGTCAACTGACCACATGTCTACTGTAGTTGACACAAGACTGGTGTTCAAGGACTAATTAACAATCATAAGTTCAGGCTAGCATGTGACATCGACCATATCAATGATAAACTTACCTGAAACTCGCCATTGAGATCATCTAAGAATTCTGAGAACTTGTTGTAGATGTATGTTGTGACATCATGTGTAGAGGGCAGGTCAGCTTTAGTAGCATTTGGGCACATTGCTACTAGGCAGTTGTGAAAGGTTGGTTTGTTGGCTACACTGAGAGACTAGTAGATCACGATTCATGATAAGCAATAAATGAAACAACTCCAAGTATAGTGCTCACCTGATTGTCACATATGATGAATTCAGCCACCCTCTTCAAGGTAATCTCCCTCGAAAACATGCGCAGTCCTTGGGCCTTCGGAAAAACTCCATCCAATGTCATCTGTTGTGAATTCTCTCTTGTTTGGCATCTCATGGCTTCCTCTCGCTCCTTCAATATGTCTCGTGGCACTGCTCAGTAGTTCTCAGCAATACCCTGCTCAGCACATCATGCCTGGTACTCCACATAGTGGCCACAGATGTGGTGTCAACAAGAAGAATTGCTGCCTACATGGAAAGCTTGTTACTTTCTATGTTTCTTGATGAAATTTTCGTCGTCTCTGAGATTTGGTGAGCTGCTCATTACTTGACACTTCCACCACACACTTCAATACTTACCTACAGACCATACACCACTGTCCTTTCAACATCTGAGAGATTCCTGGACTGGCATCTGCTTGAACAAACTTGACAGTGACCTGATCCAAAAAAATGGTGCATAAATCATCAGTGTTCTGCTTCTTTGTCTTTTGCTGCTCAGGAATAGTGATATCTGGCAGATCCTCCCCCTCTGTCGTGTCCTACTCAATCCATCAGTATTAATTCTATCTCGATTTCCATCAAATACCTCTGGTGCTCGTAAGTCCTGACCGATGCTTGCTCTTCTGTCACTGCCACCATCAGTATCCATTCACGACATCACCTCCTCAGCCACCAACTCATGATCATGATAATCTGATGCCTCCTCAATAGGAGTTGGATGCCTTTGGCCACCACCATGATGACTGCCATGATGTTTAGGCTTCTTCTGTCATTGCGAGGTATGTTCACCATCAGAATTGGTGCCAGAGTTCTTGGACTGATCTGTTTTGCTGCAACTAGAAGGTGCCCAAGCCTGTTTCTTGCCTTTGTTCTTCAACAATGGCATACACTTGTCTTTGAGAGGGCAGGATTGAGTGTCCGCTTTGTGCCTATTGGAGCTCTGGGCTTTTTCTGTCGCAACATGCAACTGACTGGACTTGTGAGTAGTGTCACCGGGCATTGAAAGTTGTAATGGGGGTTTGTACAAGTGTCAAATGTCGAGTGAGCAAAGAATCATGTCTGAGTCCAAGTGACCAAGTCTGAGTCACACATTTTGAAAATTTATACTATACAACATGTTGACTATGTGAGGCTCAGCTTGAGGTCACTTGACTGGTTTTGTAAAAACCAGTCCAGACTGACTACATGACTGCGCTGTAACTGACAGTGACTGGTTCGCAGAGGTTCAGTTTGGTCATAAGCATGATGCAAAAAAAGTGTAACTGGTCACAGTTACAGTTATGCCCCAAAAAGTCAAATAACTGGACCGGACCAGACCTTAAAATGCTATTCACCAGTCACTTCTTAAGGTCCTTTATAGTTTCTGTTGGGAACTATTCAGAAGGTGCCAGACCTCTATCTTGATGAACTGTAAGAAATGCTGGCCATGTCATGTGGTATCATCAGCAAAACCAGAATTTCACCATAGTGTCATAGTTGCCATAGTATACTCATAGTGTTTATAGTGACTCACAGTAATCATAGTACTCATAGTGCTATAGTGCCATAGTGTTCATAGTGTTCATAGTGATTTATAATAACTCATAGTACTCATAGTGTCATAGTGCCATAGTGTTCATAATGTTTCATAGTGTACATAGTAAATATAGTAATTATAGTGTCATGATGACTAATGGTAGTACTGATCAATATTTTTCCACTACTAACTGGGCCTAATTAGTGCTTTGCCAATAATTCTAACCTAGACTAACCAATGTTTTTCTACTAACCAAGTCTAACCAGTGCTTTGCTAATATTCCTAACCTAGACTAACCAATGTTTCCTACTAACCAAGTATAACTGGTGCTTCGCCAATATTACTAATCTAGACTAACCAATGTTTTCTACTAACCATGTATAACTGGTGCTTTGCCAATATTCCTAATCTAGACTGACCAATGTTTTCCTACTAACCAAGTCTAACTAGTGCTTTGTCAATATTCCTAACCCAGACTAACCAATGTTTTCCTACTAACCAAGTCTAACTAGTGCTTTGTCAATATTCATAACCCAGACTAACCAATGATTTCTACTAACCAAGTACATATAACTGGTGCTTTGTCAATATTCCTAACCTAGACTAACTAATTTTTTCTACTAACCAAGTCTAACTAGTGCTTTGTCAATATTCATAACCCAGACTAACCAATGTTTTCTTTCTACTAACCAGATCCAACCAGTTTTTCCAATATTCCTAATCCAGACAAGCTATGAAGTACTGTCAAAAGATGTACCAAAAAGTGTACAAAAGTGTACCAAACAAGAAGAGAAAGACTTAGTAAAATTTATTGTTGCTTATATCATTTGTTATGAGTGAGTACTACCAAAAAGCATAGCAAAAAATGTACAAAAGTATGTATATCAAACATCTGGAGAAAAGATAGGTGAAATCTGAGTGATGAAGTACTACCAAAAAGTGTACTACCAAAGTGTAGTAGAAACATGTAGCAAGAAGACTTGGCAAAATTTTGGATTACACATGTTGCTTACATCATTCAATTGCACAACTTAAAAATTTCAAAGACTTTTAGACTTTTCTTAGACTCAAATAATGAACAATGATGGTAAGTACTCATCATGATTCTCATTCTCACTGACATAGGATCTGGCCTACCTCGATTACACCACACTCTGCTTTGAGTTGAATGTTACTACAACCTGGAAGCTGCCCACTCCATTTGCAAAGACAAACAGATGCTACTGTAGTCCTCTCTTGCCCTCTCTCCTGATAACAATGATAATACTGCTGCAGGAAGATGATGCAGCCCACCACCACCACCATCAGTAAATCACTGATTTACATATAGAGATGCAGACTAGTACAGACTGGTACAGACCAGTATGGCAGAGGTACAGACATGGATAGAGGTATAGACTTAAATAGGCTATTAGAGACTTGTGGTCTAGCATACCATAATCAAATACAACCAAGCACAACCAAATATACTAACCAGGCTATAACCAAACACAACCAAACATACTAATCAAATACTAATCAAGTACTCATTAAATATAATAAAGTACACTACTAACTAGACACTAACCAAATATAACCAAGCAAACCAAGCAGACACTAACCAAACACAACCAAACACACTAACCAGGCACTAATCAAGCACTTACCAAATACAATCAAGCATACTAACTAG
>JBBPUL010000308.1:0-24768 GCA_038094675.1 Spongispora temasekensis | reverse complement strand
CGGCTAAATGTCGTACAGCCACCGCGTAGCTCTAAAACCGGTTGCCGACCCTGTATGGACCGGTTTTTCAAAAGACCGGTTGCAACCAGTCTTTTTTGGTCCAGTTGCCAGTTGCCTTATTTAGAAATTTACCAAAACCAGTTGCGGTCCGGTTGCTTGCCAAATAAGGCAAAAAACCGGACCGGACCGGACTTTAAAACACTAATCTCAGACTCAAACATTCTATAAGCTTCTCGCCTCATTTCATGCTGTGTATGATGCATTTCCCTTATCTCCAGTTTCCCATTTCAGATCCCTCCCTTATTGCACTATGGCACAGCCTGGTCTGTGTGCAGGATTTGTACATATAAATAGGGAGTAGCACAAGCACTGTAATTGTTACGACAGGTGCGGATAGCGTCAGCCATAGACTCGATGCGCAATCTAAAGCTGTGAGGCGGAGACGAGGGGCGTAGGTCCTGAGTGCAATGCACAGAGACTGGTCACTACTCTGCCTAGGCAAGTATGTAGCGACGTCGAAGATGAAGGCAGAGTATCCTCGAGTGAAGACGCTGCAAGGCCAAGTGATATGAGGGGAGAGCAGAGGGGAGCGAGAGGGTCAAAGATGCAATAGATTGCTATCTCGAGTAGGCTCAAGCTAAGGTTACACCGCTTGTACTATGCCCTATTTATATGTAAAGAGTCCTGCGCACAGACCAAGCAGTGCGACAGCTCGACAAGAGAGAAACCCAAACTAGGCAACTGGAGATAAGTGAGTCATACACAGCGTGAAATGAGTCAGAAGGCTGTGTATGATAGAAGTACACAGAATACCATGGAACGCATGAGTCACAGATAAGAGATAAGTGCATGCTTTAACAAATGATGAAACTAGACCTCTATCTAATCTTAGTAAATGCAAGTTCATAACTCCTGAGGTCGAATACCTTGAAATTGCTATGGACCCCATCACACTTGATTGTATTGCCTTCTGGCCAGTCCCAAAGAAAGTGAAAGATGTATGCTCCTTCCTCGGATTCACCAATTTCTACTAGCATTTCATCCCCTCATACTCTGAAGTCACTCACCCCCTATCAACCTGATCAAGAAAACATGGCCTGGTTTTGGACACCCCAATGCCAAACATCCTTTAATGAGCTTAAGAAGCTCTTTCTCTCTTGGCCCATCCTTCATCTCCCCAACTTCTCCCAACCTTTCGCTGTGGCCACTGATACATCCCAAGATGCTACCGGGGCCATCCTCCTACAAATCAATTCCAATGGGGATTGGCATCCCTTCTCTCTCCCAGTCATTCTCTCCTGCCAAACAAAACTATGACATCTTCGACAGGGAATTCCTGGCCATCATACATGCCCTCAAGTCTTGGCACCACTACCTCTGTGGCTCACAGTTCCCAGTCCAGGTCTTCACTGATTATAAGAACTTAACATACTTCTGCCAATCACAGAACCTCAACTGCTGTCAAGCGCATTAGCTCCTCAATCTTGCAAACTTCAACCTCAAGATAACTCATGTGTCTGGTTCCTTGCTCTCTGGCCCCGATGCCCTTTCTCAATGCCCTGACTGCCTATCTTCTGAGTCAGATAACTAAGCCATCACCCTCCTCTCTGAGACCTTCTTTGTCCACATAGTCAACTCAGTCTTGGCCACCACCATCCAAAAACACTCCATCCATGACGAAATTGTGCAATAACCTTGAAGGCCCTGTTACCACCCCAAACCTTCACAACTGCCTCTCTGACTGGCAGTTCAAAGAAAATCACCTCTGTTATCATGACTATGTTTATGTTTCTGAACCAGAACATCTCACCATCATTGCCTGCACACATGATCACCTCTCCGCTGGCCACCCTGGCTATCTTAAAACCTGCCAACTCATTGCCCATGATTTCTGGTGGTCCAGTCTCACTACACAGGTCTGCCATTACATTAGTTGTGCCCTCTGCCAGCAGAACAAGGTGAACACCCACCCTAACATCCCTCAGCTCTTCCCAATCAAGTCCCTCGTGTTCTGCCCCTTCCAACAGCTCTATTATGACCTCATCACTGACCTTCCTTTGTCTAATGGTTTCAACAGCCTGTTGGTCATGGTCAACCACAGGCTTACTAAGGGGGTAATTTTATGCCCTACTAAGAAACAAATCACTGCCGAGGGTGTTGCAACCCTCTTTTTCCACAAAGTTTACCACTGCTGGGGCCTCTATGACAAGATCATTTCTGATCATGGCCCACAATTTGCATCTACCTTCACTTGAGAACTCAGAAAGCTCTTAAAATATGACCTCTCCCTATCCACCACATACCACCCTCAGACAGATGGAGAAAGTGATTGTATCAACCAAGAGGTTGAAACTTATCTCTAGGTCTTCTGTGGGAACAACTCAACTGCTTGGGCTGACCACATCATCCATGCAGAATTTACACATAACCACTACCCCCACTCTGTCATCAGTAAATTGCTATTTTACCTCATGTATGGCTTCAAACCCCATGCCCTTCTCACAGTTCTCATCAAAACACCCCTCCTGGCCTTGGAAGCATGTCTCAAGGCCCTATCCACAGCAAGGGATGAAGCACTTGCAGCTCATGAACTTGCACGCCAGATGATGGCATCCTGAACATGCCAGTCCTTCACCTTCTTTGCCAAAGGAGATAAAGTGTGGCTAGAAGCCAAGAACCTTAACTGCTGCATTGCAAACCCCAAATTCACACCCAAAAGAGAAGGCCCCTTCATTATCATGGATGTCTTATCCCCTCTGATGTACAAACTCTGACTTTCTGTGACATGGAAGATACACCCCATGTTCTATGCATCCCTCTTATCACCCTATCATGAAAACAGCATTCACAGCCTGAACTTCCTAGCTCCACCCCAAAAGCTTATAGAAGGCAAAGAAGAGTATGAAATTGAAAAGGTCCTACACCATAGAGGAACAGCCCATTCCTGCATGTTCCTGATCTAATGGAAAGGATACACAGCTGAGGAAGATTCCTGGGTCCCAGAGTGGAACTTGAAAAATGCCAAGTCCACCCTCCAGGAATATAAAAACCTCCACCCAAAGGCCTTCTCCCCCTCAAAGCAATAAGCTTCCTCCTCTTCACAATGCCCATCACTTGCTTCTCCTCCTCACCTCTTCACTTTTATTTTACTATGTCTGATGTCATTGACTCTATCTCATCCCCCTCATCCATGTCCCTTTCAGTATATCCTGTGGAGAACACTCTTGCTTCACTGCTGCATTCCCCTTCTCAGCAGATGGCCAACCCTCCTCATTCTGATGATGTTATAGTAGTGGCAACAAACAGTGTGTCTTCTAGCCCTTGTTGTAATCTTATTCAAAATCTCCTCTTTTTTATGATCTCAATGGTGTTACATACCACATTATATAATGTGACATCACTGGTCTAGACTGATCATGTGATATGACATCATCAATGATGTCAGAAGTCTGGACCTCCTTATCTCTTATCTATGATGTCAGTAGTCTAGACTATCTCATGTTAGACACATGTAGCTTAGTAAATGCCTCATGTATTTAATAGTATAACACATATATAAAGCGGCCAAGAGTCGAGCTGAGCCCCAGCTTCAACCTCTAGACCTAAGTTGCAGTCCTCCATTCCTCCTTAATCATTTTTCTTGTGGTTAGTGGAGGCTAATGGTAATGTCCTGCATAGGTCACTTCAGCCCTGGCACTGTATATACCCTCCCTGCTCTCGAGCCACCCACCGACACCTTGACCCCCATCATCTCAGTAGACATTTCCCTCCACACCCATACACTCCATTCCTCCGACCCCACTAAAGATGAGCATAGCACACTCCACAAGTTCCTCACAGACCCGCACATGTTTCAGGGAATCTTGGCATTCATAGACCCCTTATCCCTCTTCTTCCTTCTTTTTATGGTATACTTCCAACTAAAATGCCTTCCCCACCTATTCACCTCCCTTATTAACAATGATCACTATGGGGTCTTCCTAGTTGGAGCCTCTGTCAGAGCAATTCATGGCTGAGCACTCAGGCTCATTCATGACATAGCCCACCAACTTGGGTATTTAGAGTTTGTCCAAGATGTAGACTGCTACCTCCAGGAGACTGCCTCTGTCACCATCCCTACATCAATCACCATTACCACTTACATTATCCAGTCCCCATCTCCATTGCCATTGATGCCCTCCAGGCCTGGTTTGACTGGATCCAAGAAGCAACAGTCCAACATTGCATACTCCAAGAAGACCTCTCTTGTCCCAGCAATCACAATCACTATAGGGACTCGTGCTTCATCTGTCATTGACTCAGACACATTCAGGTCCACTGCCCACACTACACCTGCCCCTTCTGTCATCACCACTCCCCTGGGCATACCCAAGCCAGATGCTCCTTCCATAACTACCACTCTCCACCAAGGTCCTTCTCCTCTTTTGCCTCTTCATGCAGCTCTCATTAAACCCAAGGATCCTTTCAGTCCCACACCTCCCACACTTCTGCCTGCCCTTAGCACTCTGACCATGTACTTTCTATTCCTCCACCTCAGTCCCCACTAATCTCCAAGGATGAATATCACTTTGACTCTGTTGGAGAAAGTAACATGTGTGGGTCCCCCGTTGGGTCTTGCAGGGGCTTGTAGAAGTCTCACTAGGGTTTTGACCCTACTAAGTGGGTAATGTTACGATTCACCCCTCTTTTTCCTTCTAATCTTCATTTCTCATCACAATGTATTACTTAAAATGCACACAGCCTTTCTATTTGTCATCTTCAAGGCTGTGCATATCTCTTATCACTTATCTCAGACTTGAATATTGAAGTGACATAACTAGGACATGACCGTTGGCCTCTACTAACCACAAGAAAAAGAGACTAAGGATGGGGGACCGCAACTTAGGTCACAAAGACACAAGAGGTCAAAGCTGGGGCTCAGCTTGACTCTTGGCCTGTCTTATATATGTCTACTACTATTAAATACATGAGGTCTGAATAAGAGATAAGAGAGTCCAGACTCGTGACATCATTGATGATGTTATATCATGTGATTGGTCTAGACCAGTGATGTCATATTATGTAATGTGGTGTGCCACACCATTGAGATCAGAAAAAGAAGGCAAGTTTGAATAAGGTTACAACAAATATTCTATAAGGTTCCATGTATTTCTATCATACACAGCTTCTCACCATGTTTCATGCTGTGTATGATGCATTTCCCTTATCTCCAGTTTCCTATTTTGGATCCCTCTCTTGGCACAGCCTGGTCTATGTGTAGGATTTGTACATATAAATAGGGAGTAGCACGAGCACTGTAACCTTAGCTTGAGCCTACTTGAGATAGCAATCTATTCCATCTTTGACCCTCTCACTTCCCTTTGCTCTCCCTACAATCCCTCTCAGCCTCACAGCATCTTCACTCGAGGATACTCTATCTTCATCTTCAACATTGCTACATATTTGCCTAGGTGGAGCAGCGACCGGTTACCTTGCATCACGCTCAGAACTCACACCCCTCGCCTTTGTCTTGCAGCTTTAGGTTGCACATCAAGTCTATGGCTGATGCTACCCACGCCTGATGTAACACACTGACCCCTTGTCTCTGTTCTTGCTCCTTGTTATAATCTACCTCCAGTTGGAGCACCTTCCCCACCTATTCTCTGCCCTCATTAACAATAATCATCACAGAACCTCTCTAATTAGGGCCTCTATCAGGACAATTCATAATAGGGCACTTGGACTTGTACATAACATTGCCCATCAGCTCAGATATTTAGAGTTCATCCAAGATGTGGACTGATATCTTCAGGAAACAGCTTCCATCACTGTCCCCACATCCATCACAATCACCACCTATATCACTTGGTCTCCCTCCCCATCACCCTCTGAGATCATCCATAATTCCATCCCCACAGCCAATAATACCCCCAGTGCCTCCTCTTCTCTCCTTGACTCAATGGAAGCCCTCACCATCAATGCCCTCCAAGCCCACTTTGATCATATCCAGGAGGCCACAGTCCAATGTCAGATACTCCAGGGAGACCTCTCCTGCCCTAGTGACCACAACTGCTACTGGGACTCCTGCTTTGCATGTCACTGGCTTGTGCACATCTGCATCCATTGGCTACACTATATATGCCCCTTTTGCTGATGCCATTCCCCCAGTCACATCCAGGCCAGATGCCCTTTCTGCAACCATTATTCCCCACCTGGGTCCTCCTCCTCCTCTGCCTTCTCACAAAGCTCACATCATTCCTGGGGATCCTTTCAGCCCCATGCCTTCCAAACTTCCTCCCACCCTCAGTGCACTGACTGCACACTTCCTATTCCTCCACCTCAGTCCCCAGTAATCTCTGATGATGAATATCTCTTCAATTCCATTGGAGAAAGTAATATGTGCAGGTCCCCAGTCAGATCTTGCAGAGGCTTGTAGAAGTCTCACTAGGGTTTCAACCCTACTAAGGGGGTAATATTACAATTCTCCCCTCTTTTTCCTTATTGTCTTCATTTCTTATTGCATTGTATTACTTAACATGCACAGCCCTTCAATTAGTCAGTATCATGGCTGTGTGCTTTTATCTCTGACTCAAATGTTCTATAAAGTTCCATGTACTTCTATCATACACAGCTTCGTGACTTATTTCATGCTGTGTATGACTCATTATCCCTTATCTCCAGTTTCCTCTTTTAGCTTCCTCTCTTATCATGCTACCACATAGCTTGGTCCATGCATGAAGATTAATACATATATGTAAATAGAGAGCACAAGCAGTGTAACTCTAGCTTGAGCCTACTTGAGATAGCAATCTATTGTATCTTTGACCCTCTCATTCCCCTCTGCTCTCCCTAAGAACCCTCTAGGCCTCACAGCATCTTTGCTCAAGGATACTCTGTCTTTGTCTTCGATGTTGCTACATACTCACCTAGAAGGAGTAGTGACCAGTTACCTTGCATTGCACTAGGAACCTTTGCCTCTCACCCTCACCTCACAGCTTCAGGTTCCACATCAAGTCTACAACCAATGCTACCCATGCCTGTCATAGCAAGGTCATCCTGACAAGATAATGGAAGATGCATTAGAAGGCTTCCCAATGGGCCCAACCAGGATTTGCATTGAATTAAGAGATGTACATAAGTGGTGAATGCAATGTCAGGCCTGGTTCTGACAGAGATATGGATTAATGATCCAACAGCTTGATGATACAGGATGTTCCACATCTGGGAAGCTTGGTTGGACATTTTTGAGGACTGACAGGACAATGTTCAGGTTGAGCAGTGCAGCAATAGATTTCATGTCTGTGAAGTTGAATCAAGCCAGGATGGCCTTGATGGATAGTGACATTATGTGGGCAGAATGGTTCCTAGTAATCTTCATCCCAAGCAACCAACTGATCGGCCCCAAATCAGTGAGATGGAAATGGGAGCTGATTTCAGTCTTGAAAGCTTTGATTGAATTGAAAGAGCTGCCAGTGATCATGCAGTCATCAATAGGGTTTTGCATGGGTCTGGTGTACCCACATGGGTCATGAGTAGGGGTATTACACAGGTACAGGTACAGGTCAGCCTGTGTCAATTCATGCACCCATGAATATACCCATATATGTTTACTACTTAGCTATAGCCTATAGTAGCTAGATCAAATTCTGTCAATGAAGAACTAAAGTGACCACCACTAATCTGACACATTACAGCAGTCACACTGGTCACTGACAGCAAGTGACTTCAAGTCTCTGTCATTTCTCAACCAATAACTGCCATGACAAAACAGGCCACCAAATTGACAAGCAAGGCCAGATTGGTACTTGAAGCCCAACAGGAACAACTTGTTTCCAAATGGAAGCACATTGTACCAGCAGCTAATAGCAGTCACAGTGACTTGGATGACTTGCCAGACTCAGACTCACAAACCATTCAGAAAAATGCCTGCTATCAAGCATCAGTAGAAGATACTGATGAGGATGAACTTCCCATGTATTTCCCTAGGTCTTCCCAGTCCAAGTCCCCACAGCCTGAGCCTGAGCCTGCCGTGAGCCTTGAAGATCAATTGAGTAAGCTATAAATATATTTGATTTATATCAGCTCACTGTCACAGTGCCCATCTCACAGCTCATCATATAAAAGATTGGAACTAACCAATCTATGCCTTTTTTGAGCCAAGGCCATGCATCATTACTAATGTGGATGGCCAGAGTGCACACATGTTCAAATGTTGTGTGCATGGCTGTAAAAAGACTGTCCATCAGTTCCTTGACACCAGCGATGTGCAGTCAACAAGCAACCTGCAGAAACATGTTAAAAGTTGCTGGGGCCAGCAGGTACTAGAAGTGGCAAATGATGCCTAGGATGCTGATGAGGTTCAAACAAAAATAGTTCCAAATATTCTATGGGATGGATCAATTACTATGGCATTTGAGAGAAAGGGTAAAGGAAATCTCATGTACTCACATTGGCAACACACTCAACAAGAAACCAAGTGAGTATTTTTTGTTCTGACTTGGAGCACTCGGAGCACCATTGATTATTATTATGGTGTTGTGTACTAGGGCTGAGATGGTCTGCTGGGTAGCTGAGAGTCTGTGCCCATTTTCTGTCATTGAGGACAGAGGTTTTATATGTTTGATGAAAACTGGTCATCCTGAACACTACTTACCTTTGGTGGCTACTATCTCATGTGACATGCAACTTGTTTTCATGCACATGCACAATTGGGTTGCTAAGATGTTGCAGGTTAGTGACATAATAAATGGACTCAAAAAAAAAGCTAATCTAATTGGCTCAGATGTACCAGGAATATGATGGAAGACCGAATTTCATGATAGATGCTTGGACCTCCCTAAATCATTGGGCTTTTGTTGCCTTTTGTGTCCATTTGGAGCACAAAGGCAAAGTGTTATCACTACTGTTAAATATTGTCAAAGTAGCAAAGGTTAGCAACAACTCAGCATTTGCAAATGATGTCACTAATAAAAAGGACGTGGACCCACTCCAGTCACATAGCGAGTGTGAACCTGCAGTGGTTTTATGATGCCGGAGGAATTCAGGGTAACAGATAAGGTGCACACTTATGCATAACTTTACTTACTTTGTTTTGATTTGAGGTGATCATCTTGTAGATTCTGGCAGTAACATGTGACAATGCATCGAATAATGACATAATGATAGAGAGGTTAGCTGAGAATGTACCTGAGTTCATGGGTACAGTGAGCAGATGCGCTGCTTTCTCCATGTTGTCAACTTGATTGCGAAGACATTGACATCACAGTTTGACTTTAAGATGGGGAAGAAGGTAGGTCTTGAGGAGGATCATGAGCTTGCAAAGTTGCAGAGGGAAGCGGATGGTTTTGACGAATCCAATGAAGTGATTAATGGCAATGAAGTCAATGATGATGAGGTGTTGGTGGATGAAATGGATACGTTGACAGAGTCTGAATGGTGGTGGTCAAAAGATCAATATGGCCAATAAGGTTAGCACTGGTAAAGGTGAGCAGGATAAATGGTGACATACTGCTCACTCTGACCACCAGTATCTCCTCAGCTCTGTAAACTCACCTTCAAGATGATATGGTCAACTATCTCCATCCTTCCCACTTGGCACAAGACCTTGAAGAGCTTGGGAATGAGCATTACCAACATGGTGAGGGACATTGCAACATGTTGTAACTCAACTTTCAACATGCTTGAATACTCACTAAACCACCGAGCAGTAATAAACCCCACTTTTTCCTTCATCTCTGCTTCTCTCTGCCTTGTATTACTTAAACATGCACAGCCCTTCGATTAGTCAGTGTTACAGCTGTGCGTTTCATCTATCTCTTATCTCTGACTCATATGTTCCACAATGTTCCATGTAGTTCTATCATACACAGCCTTATGACTTATTTCACACTATGCATGACTCATTTCCCCTTATCTCCAGTTTCTCCTTTTGGTTCCCTCTTTTATCATGCTGTAGCACTGCTTGGTCTGTGTGCAGAACTTGACCTTATAAATAGGATGTAGCACAAGCCATATATCCCTAGCTTGAGCCTACTTGAGATAGCAATCTATTGCATCTTTGACCCTCTCACTCCTCCTCACTCTACCTAAGAACCTCTTGGCCTCACAGCATCTTCACTCAAGGATACTCTGTCGTCGTCCTCGACATCATTACATACTCAGCAAGTCAGTACATACTCACCAAGGTGGAGTAGTGACCAGTTACCTTGCATTGCGCTTGGAACCCTTGCCCCTCATCTTCATCTCACAGCTTTAGGTTGCACATCAAGTCTATGGCTGATGCTACCCACACCTGTAGGCTGTCGTAACAAAAGGCTCAAGCTCTTTGAACATGACTACCCTTGTTGTAGCTCACAGCCATTTCGGCTCCTCTGTCACCTTTGAAGCAGCATCCCCACCCACCTCCACTGCCCATTGCAACCTCCTCCTCTTGGAGTACTATACCCCCAAGCCCCAGCTCCAAAAGCACAGCCTCCCCTTCGCCACTTAGCCCAAACCCTATGCCCTCGATGTCCAAATCTACTGAACTCTGCCTTACCCAACCCAAAGCCTTCTCAGGCAAGCAATGAAATGCCATGCCCTGGCTTCATTCTATACAATGGTACCTCACTGTAAATGTCGAAATCTACTCCACAGATGAAAAGAAGATAGGTTTTGCCCTGTCTTTTATGAATGATGGGAGTACTCTTACCTGGGTGGATACCTTCATGGAAGAAAGCATGTGAGGCACCAACATGACTCTAGGGTCTTGGGATGAATTCATCAAGAAGTTCAAGGCTTACTTTGAGAGTCCCAACACTGCTGCCAATGCTTTAACCTGGCTTGCTACCTACCGCATTAATGAAAAATGTGATGGAACCTTCCAACCACTACTTGGCCAATACATTTCCAAGTTCCACAACCAGGTCAGCCTTGCGGGGCTTACCAAGGCAGCCACAATCTACCATTACTTCTCCATGGGCATTCCTCCTTCCCTCTCTGAAAAGGTGTACCTTATAGACACCATCCCCTCGACAATAGATGATTGGATCAAGAATGCCTCTCATCCAGATGACCAGCACAAGTCTACCTCTGCCCCCACCTTCATCCCTCACCCCACCCAGACTACTCGGGACAAAGACCCCAATGCCATGGATGTCAATGCCATTTGCATCCCGAAACTAACCCCTGAAGAGCATGAACGCTGCTTCAAACAAGGACTATGCCTCCATTGCAGAAAACCAGGCCACTTCTCCAACAAGTGCCCTACTTTCAAGGACCTTCCCCCACATCCCAAAGCTGACCAAAAGGTCGCTAAAACAGAAGAAGAAATACCTGGCTTAATAGATGAGGATGATGAAGAAATCCATGTGGAAACTGTGGGGGTTAGGTATTTTTGAAAGGGAGGACTTCTTTGATGCAAGTACCTCCAAAATGTTTTGTTTCTTGTGCACCTGTGCTAGTATTGACATCCAATAGAGCTATGTGTATCCCCATCCAGCTCATGGTACCTTTGCACACCATTAAAGTCATTGACTCCCCTGCTCTTGTTGACTCAGGAGCAGAGATATCTTGCCTTGACTGGGCCTTCACCCAAAAAAATAGACTCCCTTGCACCCACCTTGACCAACCAATCTGTGTTCACAATGTGGATCAATCCATGAACTCCAATGAACTCCAATAGAGATATTCTATTCTCCACCAAACTCTACGTCTCTGTCAGAGAAGGGTTTACCCAAAAGGTCCTCTTCTACCTCATGAACTGTGGCAAGAAAAACATCATCCTTGGTCTCCCTTGGCTTCACCTGGCTAACCCCACCATTGATTGGGAAAAGCAAACCATCACCATCCCAGAAGTCCTAGATCAATCTGTGGACTTGTACCATGCCTATGTCACTGATAAAAAGTGACATGACTCCCACTACTGTGCCCCTCTGCTTCAAGGCTTTGGGGAAACCTTGATTCAGTGTGTGAATACCACACCAGAAACCCACAGACACCCTTGCATTAGTGTTGCTGCATCTCAGCAAATCAGCTCAGCTATGGCTTGGCTTGGTCATTGGTTCCCATAGTTCACTGTTTATTAGAAAAACAGCTGCATTCTTGCATTTCGGCTCAAGCTGGATGATCAGCCAGAGTTTGAGCCAGTGTTTCAACTTCCAACCTTTGCCCAAGCTCCAGGCAGCCCAGTGGCAGAGCGATTGATAATCTATAAGTCCTTAGTTTCTGCCATTATCCTTTTCATCTGGTATTGATATGCTCAGCCTGAGCACTGTGAGTACTTCTCAAATCTTGAATCTAGCCTTCGACGAGTCGACGGTCAACCCAGGACCCAGGCTGCACATTGTGCACTGAGCCCCCTGCCTCCAATACTCCTCTGAGAGTAATACTGTATTTGGCAATCCAGACAGTGAGTCTATATCCTCTGCCACAAACTCTGACCTACTATAGTGTTTAGCAGCTTTCCACAATCAATCATGGGCAATTCTCGTGTTGATGACGGCACTGGTGATACTAATGGCTCTCCGCCTTCACCTAGACATGCACTGCTGCCATTCGACATAGGTAATTCATCATCCACTCCTATCAAAAACAGAACATCATTTTCCACTTTCACTCGCTATCACCACCCCACTCTTAACATTCTTGGTAGGGACATGGCACATTTTTTTATGGGTCTGATGCCCATTGATGAATTTTTGAGCACCTTCCTGCCCATGGCTCGCATACCCCAATATTTCTCAGCTACCACTCAGTTCTGAAAGAGTTCTTTCAATCAAATGCTCCAAGCTCAATCAGAGCTCGAAGCATATGTCCCGTTTGTAAGTCAACCTGTGATTTTTCATGTCTCGTGTATCTCAATTCCCTTCGGGCTACCTTTTTAGGTTACTGAGATTCAAAAGCAAGTTCTGAAGTTAAACATTGTTGACACTCATGCTCAAGGAGATAAGAAGGCCAATGGATTTAGTTTCAAGATCAAGCCTGACATCTGCATCTATTCAATACCACCGAATGGTCGCAGTAACCCTGTCTTGCATTGTGATATTGCTACCCTCGACTTACACATTGAGTTTAAGTGGTATAAAAGCATCGACCCATTTTTAGTGTTCAAACCTTCGGACCCTCATGCAGCTATCATACATGACTCTGACCATGCCAGAGATACCCTCACCCAGATCTCAGCATATGTGGCAGCACAGCTATCAGTGCAATATCGAACACATGTCTTTTCAATTCTCATTGTGCATGATTCTGCCCAAATCATTCGATGGAACAGGGAAGGGGGAATAGTAACAGAGCCTATAATGTACAATGACAACCCATCACTCGTGGAGTTCCTCAGACATTATTCACAGGCCCCTCCGGAGTTACATGGTATTGATACCACAGTTACACCTGCCACTGAAGAGGAAGCTAGATCCGCAAGGACAAAGTTAAACCTACCTCCAGACACGCCAATGTTCCAGACTAGTGTTCCACTAGCTGACAGACAACCTCCTGGGTCCAAGCCATCCAAACTTTCAGTTGTCTTCCCCTCGATCGAGAGCATTCCCTCCCTCCCTGCTTCTCGCATGACACGTGCTTCTCCTGCATATGATGTTGCAGGGGATCGTGTCATTTTCCTAAAAGATTTGTGGCATATCAGCATCCCAGATATGCAACCTGAGGGCAACATTTATCTCAAGCTCAAAGCCTCATGTGTCAAGCATGTTCCTGTTTGCCTTGCTTGTGAGGACATGGATAGCTGGGTTGAGCACAAGACACAGATGTTAAAGCATTTGGATTCTCCTTGGGTGTGTCATCAATTTGCTGAGATCATTTCCCATACCCACTACTGACTGGTTCTCGACCTCATTGGGGAACCATTATCTGCCTTTGGTTCCTCTAAGGAGCTCATGCAAGCTGTGCACGATGCATTGATAGGTAAGGTTGCTTTGTAAAGTAAGGAAGGAGTTGATTGACTGATTACAATTATTCAGCTCATCAACAAGCATTTGCTCTCAGAATCCTACATCACAATGTTAGCATTGGGAACATCATTATCTTCAATGGACAAGGCTACTTAATCAACTGGAACATGGCAAAGGCTACATCTATGAAATGTCCATGCCAAATATCATGCACCATATGTCTGATCCATTGTTTCATTGCAGCCTCATTTGTAATGACTACATATAGGGCACTTGGAAATTTATGTCTGTGCACCTCATGGAAAATTCGGCCGCCCTTCAGACAGTTATGGACGACATGGAATCAGTGTTCTGGGTTCTTCTGTGGACGGTTGTGATGTATTCTCCGACATGCCTGTCTCTTGAAGAGCATACCACCTTCGTAAGAGGCACCTTTGAATCGATGCCTGGTGTGCAGGGCAAACAGAGTACGCTAGTTTCTCAGATGATCTTCCAAGAACCCACATTTCTTAGTGGCCAGGAGTCACTCTACAGGTTGCTGAAAGCCCTTGCCAACCTATTCAAGCACTTCTATCTTCTCCCAGAAAAACATGAAGTAGAACTCCTGGAGCAACATGAACTGATCAAAGCTCAACCTGACTACATACAGGATCTTCTGTGAGTGTTAATGGCATACTGGAAATGGGATTCCGTGTGCAAATTGGAAAGCCATGAGCACATCATTAGTTTATTTGTCTTCCGCCTGGATTTGGACTGGCCTTCTGATGATGCAGCCAAAGAGCAGGAGCTTATCGGCATTGATTGTTTTGGAGGAGAGTTTGGAAAGGTAATTTTATCGAAGTAAAAGCATGTGTTGGAGAACGTGGAGGAGGAGACATGTCAGAAAAGGAGCAGGGTCCAGATACCTGATAATGATCTTGTCTCAGCTGATCACATTACTGAAGTAGGTACCCCTCCAGAGGGGACTGAGTCAGAATCAGTATGTGACATGTTTGGGAGCAGCCTGACCTCCCTGCCAAGTTCTCCATTATTTTCTCGCTAGGCTCATAATGAGATTACTGTAACTCATATATGATCATTGCCTATTATTTATGTAATCACAAAGCATGAATGCTTGCCCCACCTCTGCCTAGTGCTAAACTGCTCGCCGGTGAATGTTTGAACCTTGAATCTTGAATTCCACATGGGAAGTTAGCAATGCCTCAAGGCCTTACCTCTGCCTACTATGGTACTACCAAGCCATCCCTACAAGTCACCAAGTCACTGAGTCACTAACATTTGCTACTCGATCGATTTCATTTCCACCGACAAAGTAGCTCGATGGACAGCCTCCAGGCACTCCCTTGTGCTTTACAATCTGAGTCCATTAAATGACTAGTACATGGCCCTTCAGCTATTTATTCCCTGAGGTGGCTGCAGTCGAGGCAGTCGACTAACATCCCAAATTTGATGCCATCCAAGAAATGAACAAAAAAGGTATAGGGCAAGTTCCCACAACCTAATGTTGCTCCTATTGCAGCAGCTGTGCTTCCTTCAAAAAAATGTAAGGCTCATAGCAAAGCATCACCTTCCAATCCTGTACATCATGCAGCAACTGGCCCTGCAAATACAGGTGCAGTTGAGGGTTCATTGAATCTGTTCACTTGGGTATGTGGCGAACTCCTAATTCACTCCTGCAGAACTGGGAATTAAAAGAAAGCATATCAAAACCAAGAGGGCTGCAGAAGCTGAGGCTGCTCTTCATGACGATTCTGATCATATAGCAGGTAAGTCCAATTTCATGACCTCGAAGCCCCAGGCCGACCAAGTGACTCAAACCCAGAGTCAGCACCTCTACTTAGAGACAAGTCCTGACAATGCTAGAAAGTGCTTGATCCTATCGATGGGGATGATGATGGGCACATGGTTGTAGGTAAGCAGAATGTCCTGTCTATTCTCAGACACTGTGTACCAATATTATTTGGGACCTCCAGGTATTGGCAAAGCCCCTTCAGCTCCCCTCAAGCATCCCATTCCAAGGACCACTCCCCAACCTGACACTTCTTGATCCAATGCATGCCTACCATCCTGCATATCTTTGCATTCTGCCTTTGAAGAAATCTTCAATCTAGATGTCTCTTTGACCTCTGATACATAGCTCTGCCATGTCCTCGGTTAATCAGAGGCGAATGGAATCTCCTGCTGCATGTTGTTGACAATATCCACCATTATCATCTAGTGGTTCCTGCTTACTGCAACTAGGGCCAGTAAAAGTTAGAAAATCTGGATGACCTCTATCAAACCCTCTATCTGCGACTTCAGGTCCCGGTCTTGGTGTGGAGTGCGACAACACTTGCAATTGTGCTCTCTTCACTGGATCAGAGCTAGACAAAGATTTTGAAGAAGGAGGAAAGAAAATAATGGCCACCGATCTTAAGCATTTTTTCCGAAAATCTGAGGACAGGGTATAGGTTTGTAAGAAATGTGTGTAAGTCGATTGAGTGACTGGATCCACCATCCCATAACTCACTGGCCTGTTTCTAACATCTTCCACGACTCATTATAGCCATATAGCTAAAAACCACCCCACCACAAAGCTTGCTGGATATACATACAGTGCAAATACATCTACCAGCATCATTCACAAACACCTGAAACACCATCGGGAGAGCCATAAACATTGGTGTGTCAAGAATTCCCAGCCGAATAAGACAAAACATGGCAAAGAAGAAGCAAAGTCCAAGGAAGAAGCCATCAGCAAAGTCGTATATCCGTTGCAAGCCTGGCTAAAGTTCACTGAGGAGAATTTCAAGGAAGCTCTCATTACTTTCATAGTCAAGGATGATCAGGTGAGTGATGCTTCTGTATACTGGATTTCTGTGACTGAATTAGACCTCAGAGCTTGAATGTGATTGAGCAACATGCATTCAGGGACGTGGTGCTACTGCTTCAAGAAGACCTTCAAGAGTCTGATATCCCAAAGCGAATCAAGATTCATGAACTGATCATCAAATCATGGAAGACATGCATGGAAACCTTGAAGACTGACCTAGTAGTAAGCCTTCACATCATGCATCATTTAACATGTAATTACGTCTGATCCTGAAACAGCAAGCTGAAGGACAGGTGTCAATCACTACAGACATATGGTCAGATCAAATGCATCACTCTTACCTTGGAATGACAGCCCACTGGATCAAGAAGAACAACAACAGTCATCTCTCGCTAGAGAGTGCACTGATTGCATTTCATCATTTGCTTGGTCACCACGACAGGCAGAACCTGGCAACCATGGTTTTGGCAATGATGGATCATGTCAGCATAACTGCAAATGTAAGTCGAGACTTCATGCTCACTAGGTGGATCACTAATACTGATGTCAGGCCTTCAGGTAGGACACATAACCATGGATAATGCTGAAAATAACAACAAGATGACTGAGGTCTTAGAGGGGTTACTCACTAAAAGGGATATCGACTTTGACCACCAAGACCACCACATATGTTGCTTACCCCACATACTCAACATCTGCTCAGGACATGTCCTCGACACACTTACTGATCAAGACCTCATAGAAATCGCCAGCTCATGCTTCTCTGCGCTGATGGATGATCTGGACGATGCAGAAACCTATCAGGAAGCACTTGAAAGTGATCTAATTTCATTGAGTCACAATGTTGTTCACATTCTACATGCATCCAGACAGCAGCACGACCAGTTTGAGAACTACATCCTGGAGGGTAACCAGGCAGGCTACTGGAATGCAGAAGATGAGTATGGCTTACTCACTGGCACCAGAGAGAAGGTGGTGATTAGAGTTGTTCAACTCCTCCATGATGTAAAGACTCAGTGGGATTCAGTTTATTACATGATCCGTCATTTCCACTATCTGCACCAGGTAACGATCTAACCACACTCCTCAGATGTTACACTAATGTTCGAGGTCACAGCCCATCAATGTGTTTCTTGATTGACCCAACAACAAGGATCTGAGGAAATACAAACTCACGAGGATGCAATGGCACACTCTCTGAGACTTTGAATTGATCCTCGAGGTATGCACTCCCTATATCTCTACTTTCCCATGAGCAAAAATCCATAATCTGCATTCATTATCACAGATTCCACATCAAGCCATTTGGGCACTATCACACAATCAATTGCCCACATTGTGTAAGTATCTGATCACATTCGAGAAGTTCTATAACACCTGAAAGAAGCTACATGATGACAAAAATGATCATCAACTCCATCCATTCATCAAAAAGGGCTTAGAATATGTCGAAAAGTATTATCATCGCATGGGAGACACTAAAGCATATATCATTGCAATGTGTAAGTGTTATTCTACATCCATAAAATACCTAACATTACACCTTTCTACTAGTTCTGAATCCAAATTGTCGATTGACGTGGATTAGCACAAAAGGGGATCCACAGGATTTCGAGGACACCAAGAAGATTGTTCTGGATGGTGAGTGTATTGTGCAGAATGTAGTACATGCTGAACAGACAGTTCATAGATGACCAGATACTGTCGACACTTCACAGAACACAGGCCGCCTGGACTGCTGAAACATCTCACCATTTCTCTGTGAAAACAAACACTCGCACGTCGCCTTGGTTATGTGATCAACAGTGAGGACAAGTCTTTGGATGATGAAGAACCACATCTATGCATGGTAGCACAAGAATTGAGCTCATACAAGGAACTGAATGTGGAAAAGCAAACAGACTTGTTAAATTTTTGGGAGGTAAGATCTAAAGTCATTGGGGTGGTGGGGTCTTGTCTCACAATGACGACTGCACAGAACTTTTCCCAACAATCTATCGAATGGCCATGGATTATCTACCTGTTCGAGGTAGTGCTGTTCCATGCGAGTGTATTTTCTCCTCAAGTGCAGAGACAGACACCAAGAAACGAAATCAGATCAAACCACTGCTGATGGAAGCCCTTCAGATCCTCAAATTCTATCACAAACAGTCCTGTTTCAATTTCTCTCAGGGGCTTGTAATTGAGGAGCAGGACATGGAAGAAGATGATCCGAAGATCTACTTGCTGACTTACTATCCAACAACCAGACCCATGCACAACATTCACTCAACAAGATTTTAACTAGCATCAGGGAAGATGGAGAGGAAGCACTGGGAGGGGATGGAAGTGACAGTGCTGATGCTGATGGAGAGTGTGAAGGTGAGGACGATAGGGTCACCGGCAGTAAGGTCAGTGAAGAAACTGATGGAGAGGATGGTGTAATGTAGTTCTTGATGTCTCTACTAGTGTTTCTACAATTCAGACAATTCGGGCTCACGCATCCCGTACTATCTGTGTATGTATAGTTCATCAATGATCCATCGGTCGACTTTGCTTGAAGTTTGATGTTTTGCTCAGAGCTGAGTTTCTGAATTTGAACCTTGATTCACCTTTTCCCTCTGAATGTTGGCGCCAAACTCAAGGACTTGCTGTGCTCTCTGGGCAGTCATCATTCAAGCCGAGCAACACCAACTCTACAGATCCTGTAAGTATTCTATTCACCTTTAGATCATCTCTTCTCTTTTTGGACCTGGGTAATATGAAGTCAGGCTGATACTTGTTTAAGGTTCTCGACTATTCCTCCCTCTCTGACACATCTCACGCAACAGCATTTATGACCACAGCATGCATAGATGGAAGATTCAAACTCACGAAAAGGATTGGAGGTACCTCCCATACATACTGACCTTTCCTGGGATGTTAACAGTGTATTGATAGATGCTGACGAGTGTTATGCAGATGAGATATATATGGCTATGAACATCCTCTCCGGGAGAGATGTTGTTATCGAACCATGACCTTTGGTGATGGAAAGGTTACTCAATCATGAGTATCACATCCAAAAGACACTCACAGGTGGCATTGATATCCTGTATGTGTGGTGGTTCGGGACAGATCTCGGGATGGAAGCATTGATTATGGATCATATTGGACTGTCTCTCGAGTGCTTGCTGTCCCGAAAGCATTTGCACAAGTTCCCTGTGGCAACTGTTGCAAGCATCGGCCGTCAACTAGTAAGTAGTTGTTGATCATCTAGCACTGATTTGTCATGTTGTTTTGTCCAGATAACCCTCTTGGAGTTCATCCATTCTCGCAACCTCACTCACAGTCACCTCAAACCCTCACATATATTGACTGGTTTGGGAGTCAAATGAAGTAATTTATCCCTGATTGACTTCGGGCTCATGCATTTGTTTCGTGACAACAAGACTCATCATCATGTTGGCTACAAAAAACAAGAGCCTGTTGCATGATACAAACAGACATGGACACATTCACACAGACACGGCTAGATCCATATTACATAATACTTTAGATAACTTTCCTTGTGTCATGTCTCACACACCTCAGTCCTGACCATATCAGTACTGAGGTAAGACGCTCATCTATTATCATGTTCCTTTCTCACATTTGTACCTCGTAGCATATTCTACAGGTTATGAGCCTCTCCGCACTCTGATTGTGATACCTCAGATTATCAGACTCACCCGTGCACATACAGACACTGCATATAGTCACTGAGATGACTACCACCACTACCGAGGAGTTCAAGCTACCCAAGCTCGATGCAGCTGGCGCTGACTGGGTAACTTGGAAAGGCCAACTTTGGTTGGTCGTGACCAGTCGGGGACTGAAAGGGTACCTCGATGGCATGACACCAAAACCTGTGGACCCAGCGACTACACAGTCAGCAGGGTGGACACCAACATCTGTGGCAGAGATTAAATCAGTTGCAGACTATGAGAAGAGTCTGGCGACATGGATTGAGAAGGATGCAAAAGTGCATCACATTATAGCTAGCATGCTCCTGAATACTCTTTATATGTGTGTCATCAAAAAGGAGACTGCCCAGGAGTATATCGAGATGCTCTCCAAAGTCTTTGAAAAGCATTCACTCATCGTCAGCACCGAGCTGAGATGCAAATTTGGCGAACTCAAGCTCAAGGAGGGCAGAGATGCCTGGGTGCATATAGACAAGATAATTGTCTTGCAGGAGGAACTGTCAACTGTCGGATGTGCCATATCGGATGATGACCTATTCAACATCATATTTGCATCCCTACCTCATTCCTATAATCCGAGTCTCGCATCCCTCTCTGCCACTATGCGCCTGCAACCTAGCACTGTGGCCACACTTGAAGTCTTGATGGATCTTGCACTCGAGGAGTATGACCGTCTTACTATGCAGGATGGCGGGAATTCAAAGGGAAGGCTGCTGATAAGGCAGCATTTAGAGCGGACATGTCTAAAAAGGACAAGGGTCAGCGGTGCAAGTTCTCAGGCAAGTGCTGGAACTGTGGCTGGGAAGGTCACCAAGGCACAGACTGCTGGGAAGAGGGTGGTGGAAAGGCAGAACAGGCTCTCAAGGGCTGGAAATCTCATGGCAAGAAGTTGACAGCGAAGGGCTATACCAAGGGTGGTAAAGGAGCTTCAGCACATGCCTCGACATCCACAAACTCCAGTTCCGAACCTGATTGTGCCTGGCATGTGGATGACAGCTCTGCGGGCCATGCTTTAGCTTCGAACAGTATCATTCCTGAGTTATACAACAGTGGTGCTTCACAGCACCTATCCCCTGCACGTGATCATTTTATCAATTTCATCACTATTCCACCCAAGCCTATTCATGGTGCAGAGAATGGGACTTTTGAAGCTATCGGAAAGGGAGACTTACCCATTTATTTGCCTAACGGGAACTCAAAGACATGCATACTCTTGAAAGATGTGCTTTATGCTCTGTGCATGAAAGTCACACTCGTGTCGATAAGTTGTCTTGCGCAGGCAGATTCTCGTGCTGTTTTTGATGGGAAGTCTTGCCAGATCTTCAATTCCAATGGACATCTGTTGGGGCAAGTCAATGCACTCAATGGATTATATAAGACACAGAGCAAATACACTACTACTGCAGCTGCCACAAAAGATGAAGTCCTTACCTTGGAGGAGCTGCATGCTCGCTTGTCACACGTTGGAGCTGGAATTATCAGAGATATGTTGGCCAAAGGAATGGTCACTGGTGTTTGCTTGGACCTGGAGTGGAGCACTATGGGGCAGTGCACCTCCTGCAAGTATGGCAAGGCAGTCCGAAAGTCTATTAGAGCTGTTCATGAGCCAAACCGCAGTGCACATGTTGGCGATGAAGTCCATACTAATGTTTGGGGCCCATCTCCAGTTCAAACGCCAGGGAAGCATTCCTTTTATAGATCATTCACTGATGATCACTCATGCTACACTCGTGTCAGCTTGATGCACGCTAAGTCTGACACGTTCTCAGCTTACCAGGATTTCGAGTCATGGTTGAAGACTCAACACGGCACTGTTATTCGACAGTTGCATTCAGACCACAGTGGGGAATACCTGTCAAATGAATTCTCTAGTCACTTGCGGAGCCAGGGAACTGAACAGAAACTCACCATGCATGACACTCCAGAGCACAACGGGGTTGCTGAGCGATTGAACAGGACACTAGTTGAATGTGTCCATATGGTTCTTCATGCCAGTGGTTTGCTGAAGACCTTGTGGGGCGAGGCACTCCTACATGTTGTCTGGGTAAAGAACAGATCAGCTATGTGTGCACTGGATGGGAAGACACCTTACGAGATGCTGTACAGGAAGAAACCAGACCTGAGTGGGTTACCGGTGTGGGGCACTATGTGCTGGATACTCGATAAGAGCAGATCAAAGGTTAATGATCGTGCTCGCGAGGGGCATTGGATTGGATTTGATGCCGATTCTACAGCCCATCACATCTATTTCCCTGACTGTGGCACCATTATTGTCAACCATAACATCACTTTTAAATGGGGTGACACACCTGTTGCCATTCGTCTCAAGTCCTCCACACTCCTTTACCTGTCAGCATACCACCACCGATGTCAGCAGACTCTATGCCCGCACCTGCTGTGAGCTCTCCTAGCCACCTTGGACCTGGTTTTGAAGCCAATCCATCTGGAGCGCCAGCACTCCGTCATTCAGCTCAACTACAAACTGAGTCACCCTACCTCAAAATGTTGAGGAATGGAGTTGGTACTCATGATGGTCATGGCACCACTCTGTTTCCAAAGGGGATCCAGCCGGTTGAGCCCATTCCAGAGGAGCCTGGAGAGCATGCCACTGTGATGATTAAGAAAGCGATCAGCGCAGAGCTGGTGAGTTTTGATGAAGCACATACCTGGGACGTTGTCGAGCAGCCAGCAAAGGGGACCAACATAGTCAGCTGTAAGTGGGTCTTTAAGATTAAGCAGACCACCACTGGGGAGATCAATAAGTATAAGGCACGCTTGGTCACCCGCAGATTCACACAACAGTACGGCATGGATTATGACAAAACTTATGCACCAGTTGCCCGTCTTGCATCTCTTTGCTTGATCCTTGCTATTGCCGCACGCCAGAACTGGGACATCAATGTTTTTGATTTCCATAGTGCATTTCTTAATGGAAAACTTGACAATAATGAGGTGATCTTTATGGAGCTCCTGCCTGGTTTTGATAAACAGTGACACAATCTTGTTGCCCGACTGTGCGTTGCTCTTTATGGATCGAAACAGGGTGCCTTGAAGTGGTATCAACACTTGTGCCACACGTTGTTCAGCCTTGTGTTCCACCATATGGAGGCTGATTGGGGAGTCTTTGTGGCAATGATTGGCAAGCATATTTTGCTTCTTGTGTCGCATGTTGATGACTGCACAGTAATAAGGAGTTCCCACGAACTGATTCAGGCATTCAAGGCTGAGATTGGGTCACACTTTTGGATCACTGACTTGGGACCAATCAGTTGGCTATTGGGTATGAAGGTCACTCAGGAACGTTCTGCCTGCACTCTGTCCCTGTCGCAGGAGCCATACATCAAGGCTATCCTGGCGAAATTTAATTTTATAGACCTGAAGCTGGTTGCTGCCCCGCTCAATCCAAATGTCTCGCTGTCCGAGAATCAGTCACTGAAGTCTATGGAGCAAGTGGCACAGATGCGGAACATACCATATCATCAAGCAGTTGGCTTGCTGATCCACTTGTCTGTCAGTATGAGGCCTGACATTGCATTTGCCATCTCATGGGTTTCGCAGTTCAACACGAATCCTGGCTGGGCTCACTGGGAAGTGGTTCAGCAAATTTTTTGCTACCTCGTCAAGATACAGGAGCTTGCACTCATGTTTGGGAACTGGTTGAATGGTCTTATTGGGTACATTGACGCAGATGGTGCTACTCAGGAGCATTGCCGAGCCATTACCAGGTTTGCTTTTCTTATTGACGGAGGAGCAGTCCTGTGGGGTTCGAAGAAACAAGAGTTAATCACTTTGTCGACAGCTGAATCCAAGTATGTTACTGCCATGCACACTGCGAAGGAGGCGATTTGGTTGCACCATTTGATCGAAGAGATCTTTGGGCCACTCACTTTGCCTATGGTCCTGTATGGCGACAACCAGTCAGCGATCATGCTCACTGAAGACAGCAGCTACCATGCCCATACCAAGCATATCAACTTATGATACTATTTTATCCACTTTTCTGTGGAACAAGGTTCTATTCATTTTCTTTACTGTCTGTCAGTGGAAATGGTCACAGATACATTGACAAAAGCCTTACCTAGCATTAAAGCAAAGCACTTTGCTCACGAACTTGGTCTTTATCCTTCTGTTTGAGGAGGAGTGTTGTACAATACAAATGGACATGGACACATTCACATGGACACAGCTAGATCCATATTACATAATACTTTAGATAACTTTCCTCGTGTCGCATCTCGCACACCTCAGTCCTGAGTGGCATCAGGAAAACTTTTAAGTCATAATTAATCTGAATAATTCTTTAAAAATTATAATATAGCAATAAATGCATTTATTTCTTGATATCCATAGTTATATATATTTAATATTGTCAAATAAATATATC
>JBBPUL010000307.1:0-24903 GCA_038094675.1 Spongispora temasekensis | reverse complement strand
TGAAGGAAGGTGATGAATGGAAAGGTGCCTTCGTCACGCCCTTTGGGTCCTTTGAACCCCTGGTTATGTACTTTGGATACAAAAATGCGCCTGCTACGTTTCAGGCAATGATGGATGATTTATTCCACGATCGCTACGACGACATGGGTGCCTATCTGGACGATCTTATCGTCTTTACTACCGGATTATCTCGTGCCGAGCACGCGCAAAAAGTTCGCGAGGTTTTACAGGTTTTGCGGGACAACGACCTTTATTGCAAACCCTCGAAATGTTTCTTCTTTAAATCCACTGTTGACTATCTGGGTATGGTCGTATCTAAAGACGGGGTAGATATGCAACAAAACAAAACAAAAGCAATTGCGGAATGGCCCCAACCGCAATCAGTTAAACAGGTTCAGTCGTTCCTGGGACTTTGTAATTATTATCGACGATTTATTGAAAATTTTGCACATACGGCGAAACCCTTGACAGAATTAACTAAAAAAGACGTACCATGGTCCTGGGGACCAGCACAGGAAGATGCATATTTAACTTTAAAAGACAAATTTACAAAAGCACCACTACTCACATACCCAGACAGTACAAAGGAACTACGAGTAGAAACCGATGCTTCAGACATCGCCACAGGAGCAGTGCTCTCAGTACATTGCGAAGATGGTCTCTGGAGACCTTGTGCCTTTATCTCGCACTCATTCGACGCCGCAGAGCGCAATTACCCTATTTATGACAAAGAAATGGCCGCCATCATTCGCGCACTTAAAGAATGGCGTCATTACCTTATTGGAAGTCCACGATTTGAAATCTGGACAGATCACAAAAATTTGGAATACTGGAAAAAACCACAAACCTTGTCGCCACGCCAAGCTCAATGGCATGCCACATTACAAGAATTCAACTATGTGCTTATTTATAAACCTGGGTCGACCAACGCTAGAGCCGATGCATTGTCTAGAAGACCAGATCATGGTGATGCGGTGCAGAACCTTAACGAAAACATCACGGTTCTACCACCGCAGGTTATTATTAACGACGTGCATTTAGAATCAACATTCCTGGAGAAGTTACAGAAAATGTCAAAAAACCTAAAAATACCTTCGTCAATCACTTGCTGGTATGATGAAAAACAATCAGTATTTATCAACGACTCCAACCGTGTCTTTGTACCTCCTGGTTTGAGGATAGAACTTCTCACATTATGTCATGATTCTCCTATCGCTGGGCATGCAGGACAACAACGAACTTTATCTACTATCTCTCAGCACTTTTTCTGGCCTGAGATGAAGAAGGAAATCAATGAATACGTCGATCGTTGTCAGATTTGTGCTCAGTCAAAATCGTTATCTCGTCCTCCGGCAGGAAAACTGGCACCATTACCTATTCCTAAACATCCCTGGGAGGATATTTCGGTTGATTTCATATCTGGATTCCCGACTGTTAAAGGCATAGATGCCATTTGCGTGGTCGTAGATCGATTCTCTAAAGAAGTGGTGTTTACACCATGTTCTAAATCTATCAACTCTAAAGAATTGGCTATACTATTCAGGGATCATGTATGGTGCAAACATGGATTACCTAAAACAGTCGTCTCGGATCGAGGGCCACAGTTCTCTTCGGCGTTCACAACTGAGTTGTGTAAACTGCTCAAGATTGAACAAAAGCTTTCTACCGCATATCATCCGCAAACGGACGGACAGACGGAGAGAGTTAACCGAGATCTGGCGCAATATCTTCGCTGTTACGTGTCCAAAAATCAAGAAACCTGGCCGGAATACGTTAAAATGGCGGAATTTGCGCATAATAACACTGTTACGCGCGCTACTGGTAGCATTCCATTTGCAGTCACTCGAAACTATATGCCGCACATGGGCTTTGAAGTGAAACATGATACTTCCATCGCAGGACGATTTCAAACGGAGTTAGGAAAAGCACACGCCGAAGTCGAGAATGCTCTTCATGCTAATGCAGAAAAGATGAAAGTGCAGGCGGAAAAGAAGCGATCAACTGCACCGGAATACAATATTGGCGACTCTGTCTGGCTATCTACGGAGCATTTACAATTGCCTTACGCTTCTGCGAAGCTTACACAAAAATGGATTGGGCCATTCGACGTTTTGAAAACGTCACCTAATACAGTCACTCTCAAACTGCCGGCCAGAATAAAAATCCATCCTACGGTCAATATCTCTCGGGTCAAACCATTCAAAGATCAATTGCCAGGACAACCTGTCAGCAAGCCTGATGCGGTGCATATTTCTGAAGATGGATCAGAGGAATTTGAAGTGGAATCTATTCTCGATTCACGATCCACTAGACGTGGACTTTCATATTTAGTAAAATGGAAAGGATATGACGTCAGCGACGCTACATGGCAGCTGGCTGCTGATCTTAACAACGCTCCTCTGGCTATAAAAGAGTTTCATCGAAAAAACCCGGCCGCGCCTCGAAAAGTCTAAGGAGTAACTCTCCAAGAATTCGCTTCTCTCTTTTATGACTCCGGTTGATCTGGAATCTCAACCTAAAGACGGGGTAGTGTTGTAACCTTATTCAAACTCGCCTTCTTTTTCTGATCACAACGGTGTGGCACACCGCATTACGTAATATGACATCACTGGTCTAGATCGATCACGTGACATGACATCATCAATGACGTCAGAGGTCTGGACCCTCTTATCTCTTATCTATGACATCATTGTTCTAAACCGCCTCATGTTAGACACATGTAGCTTAGTCATACCTCATGTATTTAATATAGTAGACAATATATAAATCAGGCCAAGAGTCGAGCTGTCCCCAGCTTCGACCTCTTGTGTCTTTGTGACCTAAGTCGCAGTCCCCCATCTTTAGTCTTCCTTTTCTTGTGGTTAGTAGAGGCCAACGGTCGTGTCCTGCATAGGTCACTTCATAACCTCTCCTTCTTGGAGATCTACCATGCCCCCTAGCCCTAGCTCCGGCACCACCACGCCCCCTTCACCACCCAGTCCCCCATCCCCAATGTCGTCTAAACCCACCGAACTTCGCCTCGCCCAACCCAAGGCCTTCACAGGCAAACAACGCGATGCCATGCCCTGGCTTCGCTCGGTCCTACGCTACCTCGCTGTCAACGTCGACGTCTATTCGACGGATGAAAAGAAGATAGGCTTCACCCTGTCATTTATGAACGACGGAAACGCCCTTACATGGGCCGACACTTTCATGGACAAAAGCATGCGAGGAACCAACATGGCCCTCGGATCTTGGGATGACTTCATCAAGGAGTTCAAGGCCCACTTCGAAAGTCCCAACACCGCCACCAACGCCCTGACCTGGTTGGCCACTTATCGCATCAACGAGCGACGCGACGGAACCTTCCAACCGTCCCTCAACCAGTACATTTCCGAGTTCCGCAACCAGGTTAGCCTGGCCGGGCTCAACGAGGCAGCCACCATCTGCCATTACTTCTCCACAGGCATCCCCCCCTCGCTCTCTGAAAAGGTGTATCTTATGGACACTGTCCCCACCACCATCGACGATTGGATCAAGAATGCCTCTCGTCTCGACGACCAGCACAAATGTGCTAAGCTTGTCGCTCGCCAACACAAGCACTCTTCGACCCCCACCTTCGTCCCTCGCCCCACTCAGACCCCTCGCGACAAAGACCCCAACGCCATGGATGTGGACGCCATCCGCATTCCAAAACTTACTCCTGAAGAGCGTGAACGCTGCCTCAAACAAGGACTTTGTCTCTGATGCAGGAAATCAGGTCACTTTTCTAACAAGTGCCCTACCTTCAAGGATCTTCCCCCTCGCCCCAAAGCTGACCGAAAGGTTGCTAAAGCAGAAGAAGTAGTACCAGGTCTTATCGACGAAGATGACGATGAAGACCTTCATGTGGAGGCTGTGGGGATAAAGGATTTTTGAAAGGGAGGACTTCTTCGACGCAAGTACCTCCCCAACGTTTTGTTTCTTGTGCGCCTGTACTAGTATCCACATCAAATAGAGCTATGCATATTCCCATTCAGCTCGTGGTACCCTCGCACACCATGAAAGTCGTCGACTCTCCCGCTCTCGTTGACTCTGGAGTGGAAATCTCTTGCCTTGACTGGGCTTTTGCCCGAAAACATAGACTCCCTCATACCCGCCTCGAACAACCTATCCACGTCCATAATGTGGATCAATCCGCAAACTCCAATGGAGATATTCTGTTCTCCACTGAACTCTACGTCTCTGTCGGGGAAGGAATCACCCAAAAGGTGCTCTTTTACCTTATGAACTGCGGCAAGGAAAACGTTATCCTTGGTCTCCCCTGGCTCCGCCTCGCTAACCCAACAATTGATTGGGAAAAGCAAACCATCTCCGTCCCCGAGGCTCTCGACCAATCCGCAGGCCTCACCCTTTTTCTTTGTTAAGAAGAAAGACGGCAAACTTCGTCCATGCCAGGACTATAGGTACCTGAACGAGCATACCATCCGTGATGCCTACCCTCTACCCCTCGTCTCCGACCTCGTCGATAAACTCAAGGGAGCCAACGTCTTCACCAAGTTCGACATCCGATGGGGATACAACAACGTGCGCATCAAGGACAGTCATCAATGGAAAGGCACCTTCATCACACACAAAGGCCTTTTCGAGCCCATGGTCATGTTCTTCGGCATGAACAACTCCCCATCAACCTTCCAACGCTTCATGAATGACTCCTTCCGAGACATGATCACCGAAGGATGGCTTGTCATTTACATGGATGACCTGCTCATCTTCTCACCCGATAATGAGTCTCACACCGAGCGCACCCACTGAGTCCTCCAACGAATGATGGAGTTGGATCTCCATCTACGTCTGAGCAAATGCAAGTTCGCCACCCCCGAAGTAGAATACCTCGGTATGATCGTCAAACCAGGAGAACTTGCCATGGATCCTGTCAAGCTCGACGGAATTGCCTCCTGGCCCATCCCAAAAAAGGTCAAAGATGTGTGCTCTTTTCTAGGATTTGCAAACTTCTATCGGCATTTCATTCCTTCGTACTCTGACGTCGCATGCCCCCTCATCGACCTGACTAAGAAAACTGCTGCGTGGCTTTGGACTCCCCAATGCCAAACCTCCTTCGATGAGCTCAAAAAGCTCTTTCTCTCTCGACCCATCCTTCGCCTCCCAGACCTCTCGAGACCTTTCGCAGTGGCCACTGACGCATCACGTGATGCCACCGGAGCCATCCTCCTCCAAACAGACTCGAATGGGGACTGGCACCCTTGTTCCTACCTCTCCCAATCGTTCTCCCCTGCAGAACGGAACTACGATATCTTTGACAGGGAACTCCTAGCCATCATCCGAGCCCTTAAAGCCTGGCGCCACTATCTTCGTGGCTCACAACACCCAGTACAGGTCTTTACTGACCACAAGAACCTGACGTATTTCCGTCAACCTCAGAACCTCAATCGTCGCCAAGCGCGATGGCTCCTCGACCTTGCAGACTTCGATCTCAAGATGACTCACGTCCCCGGCTCTCTGCTCTCTGGCCCCGATGCCCTCTCCCGTCGTCCTGACCGACTCTCATCCGAGTCTGACAACCAGGCCATTACCCTTCTCCCCGAAACCCTCTTCGTCCGAGTCGTCGACTCCGTCCTCGCGACGGCCATCCAAAAACACTCCGCTACGGACGAGCTTGTCACCCGCCTTCGCACCAACCTTGAAGGTCCCACCACCGCCCCCAATCTCCATAACTGCCTCTCCGATTGGCAATTCAAGGAAAATCTCCTTTGCTACCGAGACCGCGTTTATGTCCCCGAGCCCGATCGTCTCTCCATCATCGCTCGCGCACATGACCACCCCTCTGCCAGCCATCCCGGATATCTGAAAACCCGCCAACTCGTGGCCCACGACTTTTGGTGGCCCAGTCTTGCTACTCAAGTCCGCCGTTATGTTGAAGGTTGCGCTACGTGCCAACAAAACAAAGCGAACACCCATCCTACTATTCCCTCACTCTCCCTAATCAAATCTCTCGCCTCGCATCCGTTTCAGCAGGTTTCCTGCGACCTTATCACGGACCTTCCTTTGTCTCACGGTTTCGACAGCCTGTTGGTCGTGGTCGACCACGGGCTTACTAAGGGGGTAATTCTCTGCCCTACCAAGAAACAAATCACCGCCGAGGGAGTAGCAACCCTCTTTTTCCACAAAGTCTACCGTCGTTGGGGCCTCTACGACAAAATCATCTCAGACCGCGGCCCACAATTTGCATCCACCTTCGCTCGGGAGCTTGGAAAGCTCCTGAAATACAACCTCTCCTTGTCCACCGCATACCACCCTCAATCTGATGGCGAAACTGAGCGTGTCAACCAGGAGGTCGAAACGTACCTTCGGATCTTCTGTGGAAATAACCCAACCGCATGGGCCGATCATATCACCCACGCGGAATTCACGCACAACCACCGCCCCCACTCTGTCACCGGCAAATCGCCGTTTTACCTCATGTACAGCTTCGAGCCCCACGCCCTCCCCACGGTTCTCGCAGAAACGTCGCTCCCAGCCCTAGAAGAATGCCTCAAGGCCTTATCCGCAGCAAGGAATGAGGCACTCACCGCCCATGAACTCGCATGACAAGTAATGGCATCCCGCACACGCCGCTCATTCACCCCATTCTTGAAAGGAGATAAGGTGTGGTTAGAAGCAAAAAACCTCAACCACCATATCGCGAACCCCAAATTCACACCAAAAAGGGAAGGACCCTTCGTTATCACGGACGTCCTATCCCCCCTGACTTACAAACTCCGACTACCGGCGACATGGAAGATCCACCCTGTGTTCCATGCTTCTCTCTTATCATCCTACCGCGAAAACAGCGTACACGGCCCGAATTTCCCGGCTCCACCCCCGGAGCTAATAGAAGGAGAGGAGGAATACGAGATCAAGAAGGTTCTACGCCACCGAGGAACACCACACTCCCGTATGTTCCTGATCCGATGGAAGGGTTACACCGCCGAGGAAGACTCTTGGGTTCCAGAATGGAACTTGAAAAATGCAAAGTCCGCCCTGAGGGAATATAAGAACCTTCACCTGAAGGCCTTTTCTCCCTAAAAGCAATAGCTTCCTCCCTCAACAACGCCCTCCATCGTCTTCACCCCTTCGCCTCTTCGTTTCTCTTTTAGCATGTCTAGCAATGTCTCAACCGTATCCCTCTCGTCGCCTTCCTCTTTGTCCATTTCAGTACCTCCTACGGAGGACCATTTTACTTCGCCGCCGCGCACCCCTTCTTCGCCAATGGCCAACACTCCTCATCATGAGGATGCTGTGGTATTGGCAGTGGACGATCTTCCTCCTAGCCCGGGCTCTCCATATACCGTTCCCATCCTCGACCCGCCCGTCGACTCCCCAACCCCAATAATCTCGGTTGATATCCCCCTACACACCCATACCCTTCGGTCTTCGGACCCCACCGACGACGAGCGCACCGCGCTCCATGAATACCTCACCGATCCTCACATGTTCACGGGGATCTCCGCCTTTACAGATCCCTCCTCCGTCTTCTTCCTCCTTTATATGGTCTACCTCCAATTGGAGCGTCTCCCCCACCTCTTCCAGGCCCTCATCGGCAATGAACACCGCGCCACCGCCCTCACGGGAGCCTCTATCCGCGGTATCCACTCCAGGATCCTTGGGCACGTACATGACCTGGCCCACCAACTGGGCTACTTGGACTTCGTCCAGGACATTGACCGATACCTCCGCGAGACCGCAGCAGTCACTATCCCCACTAACATCGCTATCCGCGACCATAACATCTGCTCCCCCTCCCCAACGATCTCTGAGATCATTCGCGACTCAGTTCCTGCAGAAAATGGGATGCCCAGCGCTTCCTCCTCCCCCATCGACCCTATGGAAGCGCTGGCCATCGACGCCCTCCAAGCTCGCTTCAACCGCATTCAAGAAGCGATGGTCCAATGTCGTATCCTGCAGGGAGACTTACCCTGCCCAAGTGACCACCACCGATACCGATACTCCTGCTTCGTATGCCACAGGCTCGGGCATATTCGGGTCCACTGCCCCCACTACACGTGCCCCTTTTGCCACCGTCGTTCCCCCGGTCACACCCAGGCCGCCTGCCCTTTCCGAAACCGTCGCTCCCTGCCTGGTTCCTCCTCCTCGTCCACTTCCTCCCATAGCTCCCACCACTCTCGGGGATCCTTTCGGTCCCGCACCTCCAACACTTCCCGCCGCTCTCAGCGCTCTGGCCGTGCACTTCCAGTACCTCCGCCTAGATCCCCTCCAGCACTAGATGTGGATGACGACTTCCACTTTGACTCGGTCAGAGAAAGCAACATGTGCGGATCGCCCGTTGGGTCTTGCCGCGGTTTATAAAGAAGTCTCACTAGGGTTTTGACCCTACTAGGGGGGTAATGTTACGATCGGCCCCTTTTCTTTTCTTTCTTCGCTCTCTTTTACCTTGTATTACCTAAACGCGCACAGCCCTTCCCCTTAGTCAGTGTTCATGACTGTGCGTTTCCTTATCTCTTGTCTATGACTCACGCGTTCTATGACATTCCATGTAATTCTATCACACACAGCCTTCTGACTCGTTTCATGCTGTGTGTGACTCATTTCCCCTTATCTCCAGCTACCTAGTTTGGGTTTCTCTCTTATCAAACTATCGCACTGCTTGGTCTGTGCGCAGGACTCTTCACATATAAATAGGGTGTAGCACAAGCCATGTATCTCCAGCTTGAGCCTACTCGAGATAGCAATCTATTGCGTCTTTGACCCTCTCGCTCCCCCTCTGCTCTCCCTTCGTACCACTTGGCCTCGCAGCGTCTTCGCTCGAGGATACTCAGTCTTCGTCTTCAACGTTGCTACATACTCGCCAAGGCGGAGTAGTGACTAGTCTCTGAACATTGCGTGCAGGACCTACACCCCTCGTCTTCGTCTCGCAGCTTTAGGTTGCGCATCGAGTCTATGGCTGACGCTACCCGCGCCTGTCGTAACAGGTAGTCACGGGCCAGCCAAGTAGTGTATCAGGGATTTGGAAGGGTTGATTGGCATTAGCTAATCAACCCGGGTGGATTAGTGCTGATCAACTGTGATTTTGGGTTCGAGCATTTGGGGCAGGTGGATTTGGGTAGATTTGACAGCCTGCCTTTTGTAGTAGTGAGCATCGAAAATAAACATAGCCTGCAGTACAACATGGATGCCGAGCTAAGCCAAAAACTCAATATCTTGAGGCTCTACCTCTCTGGCCTCCCTGACTCTTTGCCTCTCCCGCAACCCGAAGTTTCTGTGTACAACTTTGAGTCACTCGAAGTCTCCAAAGAAGAGATTGAAGACTACGGCGAAACGGGCGCTATCAACCGCCAACTTGAAATTGCTTTTGGAAGCTGACAAAATGGCCCTGTTGTATTTGTGGAGCGTAGTCCTGGACTAGCTAGCATTGTCAGCATTCTACAAACCCACCTGTTGAAAGACCCGGCATCAGTAATACTGCAAAAATGGGTAGACAACCTGACTACTATTGCAGAGCTCCATTTTTCTCGTAGTGGAATTCCGGTGCATGGTGACTCACAAAGCCCCTATTTACACTGACGTCAATCAGCTTCCCATTGCCGCATCATTGCTGCCAGCGTGCCCGGTGACTCTTGCAGTCAATCCAGTTCAGGCCATTCAGCAGAGCACGTGCACTCAGGCACAAAAACTTGATAGCAAAATTATCAATGACCATGATGATCCAGACTATGTGGACTTACTGGAGGTCGAAGACACTCGCAAAGGAGGTGCAAAAACACTTCCACTGTTGCGGAAGGTTGTTATATACTGCCACCCAAAGGATGATGCAGGAGTTGAACGTGCATGATGCCTGGCAAGCAGTTGTTGTCATACCACTTGGAGTTGGCCTCAGTATCGCCAGCGCATTCTTGAACATGTGTCAAAATGCAGCTATCTTGATCATAAACTTCATGAGGCGGCCACAGTGGCACTGGCAAATAAGGCAGCTGGACCAAAGGCCGTCATTCCCAATTCTGAGCCTTCAGCTGCCAGTCCATGTGATCGCGGGACTAAGGCTACTACATTACAGTTTCCCTGGGTGGAGAATAGTGGTATGATGAAGAAATTCCAGATGGAGGGCAAGAAGGTCCTAAAGGAGCGTGCTGACTATGCTGTGATGAAGTTTGTCATCTGCTGTGGGATTCCTCCTTCAATCGTTGATACAGATGAGTTTAAACACTTGATATCTGTACTCAACTAAACATATTCACCTCCGAGTGCCACAACACTTGAAGACAAACTTATCACTAATGAGGGTGCCAAAATAAGTCTCGCAGTCATATCTCATCTCAAAGCATGTTGAAACCTCACCATCACTTTTGATGGTGGCAAGATATGGAAACCCAAGTCCTTATATACCATCCCTGTCACAACTGTGACCCGACAGTCATTTTGCATGGAACTTGATGATGCATCGCTTCTGAGCCATACTGCTGAATACATTCTCGAAGCACTTGAATGAGTACATTAAGAATTACCAGGGTGATAAATATTTATTCTAAAGTTACAAGCATATAGGTCATCTCAAAAATTGGTCCCTGGAGATTCTCAGCAACATCCTCTGATAATGCTGGAAACACTAAGAAGGCATGCAGGCTCCTGTGTGCACGATATCCCCATATACTCAATTTTCAAGACCCCTGCCATCTCCTGAACCTCACTATCAAAGCAATATGCTTACTTCCAGAATTCCAGGATGTCATTAGTCAGCTTCATCGAGTTCTCACATATATGTCGAAGTGATTATATGCAATGGAGCATTTTGATTATGAGCGGTCAAAACTTGGCATCAGACATGGCCTAGAAGGAATTGGTGACACACGTTTTGGAACCATCTATTGGGCTGGCAAATCTGTTCAGCAGAGCCTTCCTGCAATACAAGCTATTGTTCAAAATAATTCCCTTGGCATTGATATTGCAGTGAGTTTATAATTTGTATTCCAGGCTCCGAAATTTACTGATTAATTATTTTAAAAGTCACTCAATGAACTGTTTGTCCCAGGTGGGGCCAGGCTAAATTTTGAGCAAGAGTTGTCTCACCTTCTATCTGTGATTGGGCCTTTTGCAAAGGCAATTCAATGCCTCGAGGATGCTCATACATCAGCAGATCGGATTTATTATTTTTGGTTGGGGATTATTGCACAACTTGACTTCCTTTTCAAGGCTAATGCATGTCACATGCGAACAAGTACAATGGAAGATATACAAGCCATTACAAATGCCCGTTTTGATGAATTGGTTTCCAATGCACCAAACAACATATATATTGTTGCCTTTTTTCTCAACCCAGGTCAAATTTATCCTTTATTTATCCTCATCATAGTTGCGCTGATTAGTAAGTTGAAACAATTAGAATTTTGGAGTGCTCCTATCTACAATGCCATAAATCCTCTTGCAATTCTGACTATCAGAGTCATCCGGCAAACAGATGGTACAGCAACAAGTGCTAAAAAGGCTACTGAAGACATTGTGAAGTGTATTGGCCTTGCTTTACTCAGAATGCTCAAGAATGAATATGGGGACCTTTATTCCAATTCAGCTACTATGAGTCATGCACACTCACTGATGGAGCAATGTAATCCATTTCTTGCAAAAATACATCCATCGGATGCAATCAACTTGCTAAAGGAACAGTTGAAGTCATATGCATGTGGTTACCCACCCAGGAAAACATCATCCTTGGCCTCCCCGGGCTTCATCTCACTAATTCCACTATCAATTGGGAAAAGCAAACTATCTCTGTCCCTGAGGTCCTGGATCAATCCACAGACCTATACCATGCTTACGTTGCTGACCAGAAGTGACATAACTCCCACTACCATGCTTCTCTGCTCCAAGGCTTTGGAGAAACTTCGATTCAGTGTGTAAACACAACACCTGAGACTCACATGCATCTGCATGCATACCTAGACATTCAATCAGAGAAACAATGATAATGCCAAACCCTTAGCCATTACTCCATCAACTGCATCACCAGAGAAGGACCATACATCCTGCCCTCTGCCACCATCGCCTGCTACTCCAAAGCTACCAAACTTGCAGAAAAAGCAGGAACTCAAACCCAAGACATCATCCTACCACCAGAATACTCGGACTTTGCCCCAGTTTTTGAAGAGAAGGACTGCGAATCCCTTCCCCCATCTCAACCCTATGACCACGAAATAAATCTCAATGAGTCCTTTGTCCCAAAGATTGGAAAAATCTACTCCTTGTCCCTGGAAGAACAAAAGGTAACTGAAGCCTTCCTAGATGAAAACCTCTGCTCTGGGAAAATTCGTCCATCCAAATCTCCACAGGCCTTCCCTTTCTTTTTCATCAAGAAGAAGGATGGCAAACTTTGTCCATGCCAAGACTACCAATACCTTAATGAACACACCATCCATGATGCCTATCCCTTACCCTTAGTTTCTGACCTAGTTGACAAGCTCAAAGGAGCAAAAGTCTTTACCAAGTTCAATATCCACTGGAGGTACAACAATGTGCAGATCAAAGATGGCCACCAATAGAAAGGCGCCTTTATCACCCACAAAGGTCTTTTTGAACCAATGGTCATGTTCTTTGGCATGAATAACTCCCCCTCCACCTTCCAATGGTTCATAAACAACTTATTCAGGGACATAATCACTGAAGGGTGGCTCATCATCTATATGGACGACCTCCTTATCTTTTCCCCCAACAATGAATCCACACAGAATGTATGCACTGTGTCCTCCAATGAATGATAGAGCTAGACCTCTACTTATGCCTCAGCAAATGCAAGTTTGCCACTCCCGAAGTCGAATACCTTGGTATGATTGTTAAACTGGATGAACTTGCCATGGATCCCATTAAGCTCGATGGGATCGCTTCCTGGCCAGTCCCTAAGAAAGTCAAGGATGTGCATTTCTTCCTCAGATTTGCCAACTTCTACCAGTGTTTTATCCCCTCGTACTCTGACATTGCCTGTCCCCTCATCAACCTCACAAAGAAGACCACAGCCTGGCTTTGGACCCCCCAGTGTCAAAAGTCCTTTGATGAGCTTAAAGAGCTCTTCCTCTCTTGACCCATCCTCTGCCTTTCTGACCTCTCCTGACCCTTTGCAATAGCTACTGATGCATCACAAGATGCCACTAGTGCTATCCTCCTCTAAACTGACTTAAATAGGGATTGGCACCCCTATTCCTATCTCTCCCAGTCATTCTCTCCAGTAGAATGAAACTATGACATCTTTGACTGGGAACTCCTGGCCATCATCTGTGCTCTCAAATCTTAGCATCACTACCTCCATGGTTCTCAATTCCCTGTCCAGGTTTTCACCAACCACAAGAACCTGACATATTTCCATCAGCCCCAGAAACTGAATCGCTGACAAGCATGCTAACTCCTCGATCTTGCAGACTTTGATCTCAAGATGACCTGTGTCCCTGGCTCCCTGCTCTCTGGCCCCGATGCCCTTTTCCGCCACCCCAACCAACTCTTATCTGAGTTGGATAATCAAGCTGTCACCCTCCTCCCAGAAACCCTTTGGACTCTGTTCTGGCAACAGCCATTTAGACACACTCCATACATAATGAACTTGTCACCTGCCTCTATGCTGACCTTGAAGGACCAGTCACCGCCCCCAACCTCTAAAACTGCCTCTTGGACTGGCAATTCAAAGAAAACCTCCTTTGTTACCATGACTGTGTCTATGTCCCTGAATATGACTGCCTAGCCATTATTGCATGTGCTTATGACCACCCCTCCGCCGGCCACCCCAGATACTTAAAAACATGCCAACTTGTTACCCATAATTTCTGGTGGCCCAGACTTGCTGCCCAAGTCTGTTGCTATATTAAGGGCTGCATGCTCTGCCAGCAGAACAAAGCCATTACTCACCCCATGGTCACTCCACTCTCCCCAATTAAATCCCTTGCCTCTCATCCATTTCAACAGGTCTCCTGCAATCTTATCACTGATCTCCCTTTGTCTAATGGTTTTAATAGCCTGTTGGTCTTGGTCAACCATATGTACACTTGGCTACGAATTTCTCATGGTATGCAGAGTAGCTCCTAAACCTGAGTGGGATTGGACCGGCAATACCAGTTTCCAACTCGAAGCAGCAAACATTCCTCCTCATCTCTTAGAACTTTTCTTTGATGCTCATTGCTCTACTCCCCCTTCCTCTAACCCCTATGCCACCACTGCTAATTTTATAATTTACGAAAATGTCAGGGTCACTGAACCAGAAAATCGATGACCTTGCCAATTAGCTGTCGAGTCTGCAACTCGACGTCACCACCAAGGCCAAGAGAATGATAGGAGATCCTGGCCTGTGGGATAGAAACAAGGCCACCTTCAGACTATGGTGGGCCAAAATGAAGTTGTATCTCAAGGTCAAGAGTCTTGACAAGTGTGAAGAGACTTATGCAGTAGTGACCTGATTGGTTGGAGATGCTGCCCCATTCGCTATCAAAACACTAGAAGAATTCGGGGATAAAGATGTAGATGAATGGCCTGCAGTCGCCGACGTTGAAAATGAATTGACTGCATACTTCATAATAGGCACGCTTCGCCACGAGGCCTATAAAAAACTTTTAAACTTAAAACAATCTATCTTTATGAGGGACTTTTTGGCATTATTCTCAGATGCCAAATGTAGCAACGAGGAAGCAGTGCACTTGCTCAAAAGGGCAGTGCAATACAAGATCCATATCGAGCATGAACTACATGGCACAATGCTCGATAACGATGACTTTAAAGGATTGGTTGAGGCATACATAGCCATCAACCAAAAATTCGAAAGGATCTCATTGGCCAGACCCAACATTGGCCCCACTGCCCCTTGTGTGCCAAGTGCTAGACCCTTTGGCGCTTGCCCTCTCCCTCGTCCCTCAGTGCTGGGACAAACATTTACATCTACTGGTATTCAACCTGGACAAGAAGCTCCTATGGAGATAGATAGGCAAACCCCCCTAGCACCATCCGCACCTGACAATTGCACATGTTTCAGTTGTCAAACATTTGGGCAATGTGTTCCACTAACCCTTCATGCCACTCCCGTAATTGCACTTTGTATGAGGCATGAGAGGCTGTCTCCTCTCTCCCTCCACAAGCCCCAGGGTACCCCGCAACATCCTGGCACCCCCAACAGTTGCAAACATCTGCTCCGCCTCCACCCCCACAAGTGCCGCAACCAGCGGCAACAGCCCACCGTCAGACTTGGATGACGGAAGAAGCTGAGGTGTACTGGTGAGATCGGCTTGCAGTCGAAGCACATGCCAAGGCAGGTTTTTAGCACTGACTTCAGATATGAGGGTGTCTGGAGTCTCGGACAATATTTCTTTTAAATCTAGTTTTACTTATGAAAATTCTTTAAATACAAAAAATAGTGTTTTGGACTATGTACCAGTTTCTGATGTCTTCGATACTTATTACAATGAACCAGAATGGGAAGAAGTAGCCCCTATTATTAATTCAGTTAATTTGTCTTCCTCTTTTGATTATAAAGTGTTTGATATGAGAGAACTTGCCAAGATGGCTCAGAACGAAAACTATGAGCCTGTCTCGTTCTCTTTATCCGAACTGTCATCTTGATATGGTAGCCCATCAGACGAATATTCCACCGCAAATTCTCAATTGAGCTCAGCCCCAGAAGAAAAACATTGGATACTTAATTTTGTGCAAATACAAAAAAATGACTTAAATTATAATTATGAAACCCCTCAACAAATCAGGATGATGCCATATAAAACACGGCACTTACGAGAAAATGCTCTAGAAGTGGAGCTTAAACTATGAAGGAACGACCAATCCTTAGTCTGGGTGTCCACTTTAGTTGACAGCAGCGCTACTCATTGCTTTGTCAATCAAGGTTTTGTAACAGCCAATGCTATTGCTTGTGAAGAATTGGCTAGACCCATCGAAGTCAGGAATGCTGATGGATCTGCAAACGTAGGAAGAGGAATTACCCACGTATGCCAGATACAGGCAGAAATAATAGATGGGAATCAAGTAGTTTATGGATTTCCTTTAACATTATACATATCCAACCTAGCTACAAATGCAGTCTTTTTAGGATACGAGTTTCTTAAACAGTATAACCCATCCATAGATTGGGCAAATCATAAGATGACTTTCAACCATTATGACACTGTGTGTTTAAATGAAATATCTCTGGAAGAACAAAACATAATAAAAATGGAAGTTCCTAAGGAATTTCATGACTTCTTGGATGTATTTTCGGAGCAGGAATCCACGTGCATGCCACTGTGTAAAACTTGGGATCATGCAATCGATTTGCAACCCGACTTCATTCCTAAGAAAGGTCACATGATCCTAATGTCACAAATGGATCTGGTGGAAATATGGAAATTCCTCGATGGAGAACTCAAAAAAGGGTATATTAGACCTTCTAAATCACCCCAGATGGCACCTGTTTTCTTTATACCTAAAAAAGATGGAAAAAAGAGATTGGTCATGGACTATCGCTACCTCAATGAGGGAACAATCACAAATGTGTATCCATTGCCTTGAATTGATCAACTGGTTGACAGGCTTTGTGGGGCCGACATGTTCACCATGCTGGATCTTCGATGGGGTTATACAAATGTTCATATGAAAGAGGGTGATGAATGGAAAGGTGCATTTGTCACTCCTTTTGGTGCCTTTGAACCCCTTGTTATGTATTTTGGCTACAAGAATGCTCCGGCCGCCTTCCAGGCGATGATGGACGACTTGTTTCACGATCATTATGATGATACTGGTGCTTATCTGGATGATCTTATTGTTTTTATGACTGGTCTTTCTCATGCTGAGCACGCCCAACATGTCTGGGAGGTTCTACAGGTCTTGCAGGATAATGACCTCTACTGTAAACCATCCAAATGTTTCTTCTTTTGGGAAAAGGTTGACTATCTGGGTATGGTCGTATCTAAAGACGGGGTAGACATGCAAAATAACAAAACAAAAGCAATTGCAGAATGGCTCCAACCGCAATCTGTAAAACAAGTACAATCCTTCCTAGGACTCTGTAATTACTATCACCGTTTTATCAAAAACTTCGCACATACAGCCAAGCCCTTGATGGAATTGACCAAAAAGGATGTTCTATGGTCCTGAGGACCAGCACAAGAGGATGCATATTTAACATTAAAAAACAAATTTACCAAAGCCCCACTACTCGCATACCCAGACAGTGCAAAAGAGTTAAGGGTAGAAACTGATGCCTCGGACATTGCTACAGGAGCTGTGCTCTCAGTTCATTGTGAAGATGGTCTCTGGAGACCTTGCGCTTTCATTTCTCATTCTTTTGATGCAGCAGAAAGAAACTACTCTATTTATGATAAGGAAATGGCTGCTATCATTCGTGCACTCAAAGAATGGTGTCACTATTTAATCGGAAGTCCACGGTTTGAGATCTGGACAGATCATAAAAATCTAGAATATTGGAAAAAACCGCAAACCTTATCGCCACGCCAAGCTCGATGGCATGCAATGCTTCAGGAATTTAATTATGTCCTAATCTATAAACTGGGATCCACCAATGCCAGAGCAGATGCTCTGTCTCGATGACTAGATCATGGTGATGCAGTGCAGAACCTTAATGAAAATATCACGGTGTTACCACCGCAGGTTATTATCAACAACATGCATTTAGAATCATCCTTCCTGGAAAAACTGCAGAAAATGTCAAAAAATCTAAAAATACCCTCGTCGGTGATATGCTGGTTTGATGAACAGCAGTCAGTATTTATCAACAACTCCAATCGTGCCTTTGTACCTCCAGGGTTGAGGATAGAACTACTTACTCTTTGTCACGACTCGCCTATTGCCAGTTATGCGGGTCAGCAATGAACTTTATCAATAATCTCTCAGCATTTCTTCTGGCCTGAGATGAAAAAAGAAATTAATGAATACATTGATCGTTGCCAAATTTGTGCACAATCCAAAACTTCTTCATGACCTCCAGCAGGAAAGTTAAACCCTTTACCTATCCCTAAACATCTCTGGGAGGATATTTCAGTCGACTTCATTTCGGGCTTCCCCACAGTTAATGGCATCAATGCTATTTGTGTCATGGTAGACAGGTTCTCCAAAGAAGTTGTTTTTATGCCATGTTCTAAAGCCATCAACTCAAAAGAGTTGGCTATATTATTCCGCAATCACATCTGGTGCAAGCATGGATTGCCCAAAACAGTGGTATCAGATCGAGGACCACAGTTCTCTTCAGCTTTCATAACAGAATTGTGTAAATTGCTTAAGATTGAACAAAAACTCTCTATTGCTTATCATCTGCAAACAAAAAGATAGACCAAACATGTAAATCAAGATCTAGTGCAATATCTTCGCTGCTATGTATCCAAAAACCAAGAATCCTGGCCGGAATGGCTGAATTTGCACATAATAATACTATCACTCATGCTACAGGTAGCATCTCCTTTGCAGTAACTTGAAACTATATGTCGTGCATGGGATTCGAACCCAAAAAAGATTCCTCCATTGCAGGACGATTTCAATCCGAGTTAGGAAAAGGACACGCTGAAGTGGAAAATGCTCTTCATGCTAATGCCAAAAAAATGAAAGTGCAGGTAGAGAAAAAGAGATCTGCTGCACCGGAATACATTATCGGTGACTCTGTCTGGTTATCCACAGAGCATTTACAATTGCCATATACTTCTGCGAAGTTAACTCAAAAATGGATTGGTCCTTTTGAAATTTTGAAAGTTTCACCCAATACCATCACATTAAAACTGCCGAACAGAATAAGAATACATCCTACCATCAATATTTCACATGTAAAACCATTCAAGGATCAATTGCCTGGGCAACCAGTCAGCAAGCCTGATGCAGTACATATCTCTGAAGATGGCTCTGAAGAGTTTGAAGTAGAGACCATCCTTGATTCTCGGTCCACTCAACATGGACTTTCTTATCTAGTCAAATGGAAAGGATATGATGTCAGTGACACCACTTGGCAGCCAGCTGCAGATCTCACCAATGCTCCTCTGATCATTAAAGAGTTTCATCGAAAAAATCTGGCTGTGCCTAGAAAAGTCCAAGGAGTAACTCTCCACAAATTCGCATCTTTATTTTATGATTCAGGTTGATCTGGAATCTCAACCTAAAGATGGGGTAGTGTTGTAACCATATTCAAACTCGCCTCCTTTTTCTAATCATAATGGTGTGGTACACCGGCTTACGTAATATGACATCACTGGTCTAGACCAATCACATGACATGACATCATCAATGATGTCATGAGTCTGGACTCTCTTATTTCTTATCTATGATGTCAGTAGTCTAGACTGCCTCATGTTAGACACATGTAGCTTAGTCAGACCTCATGTATTTAATAGTAGTAGACATATATAAGACAGGCCAAGAGTCGAGCTGAGCCCCAGCTTCAACCTCTTGTGTCTTTGTGACCTAAGTCGCAGTCCCCCATTCCTAAGTCATTTCTTCTCTGTGGTTAGTAGAGACCGACGGTCGTGTCCTGGAATAGGTCACTTCAAAGGATATTCTACCTTCACTCCTCATTGTTACTATGGCATACTCACCTGGGCAGAGTAGTAACAAGTCTCTGTGCATAGTGCTCAGGACTTGAATCCTCCTTGCCTTGCAGCTTTAGGTTGCTCACTGAGTCTACAACTAACACTACCCATGCCTGTTATAACAGGAATACTGGACAAAAACTTGTCTTCTTCCAACAGAGAGACAATCTTTGCAGGAAGTTGAACTGACCAAAGTGAATGCTAATGGGCATGACCCTTGGCCTTGACTATGAAGAAGAAACTAAGATGGGGGACTAAGACTTTGGTCAAAGACATAAGAGGTCAAAGCTGGGGCTCAGCTCAACTCTTGGCCACTTTATTTGTATATGTTTTACTATATTAAATACATGAGGTCTGACTAAGCTATATGTGTCTAACATGAGGCAGTCTAGACTATGACATCATAGATAATGTGATAAGAGATAACATCATGTCATATGACATGTCTAGCCTTGTGACATCATATTACATAAGCATGTGTGTATTACCAGAATACTTGAGAAGAGGAGAAGATTTTGAATATAATGTTTTTATGGCATTTACAACAGAAGAGAGAAGCTCTTACAGTAGGTAATGCTGTTTCTACTGTTAGAGCTAGAGTTCTGGCCAGATTCAAAGCATAACCATAACTCTTCCAAGAGCATAACTAGTGCAGACACAAAGTTAGTGAGTATTCATTTACTAATTGAACTTACCACCTCTTAATTCTTTTGCTATAGTTCAAGCAATAGATGACATTGGTTCACTCTTGGAGTCAGAGTTAGATGAGGTAGTAGGATGGGCTCTTTTGCCCAGTACTACATAACAATTTACAAGAGTTTAGCAACAGTTATATTATCAAGGTGTAACAGAAAGTGTGCATTCACCTTTTATGGAGTCTCAATGTATAACTCTTCACATACTTTAGTCATACATATACATACCATTATGTACTATAGAGTTTGCTGGACTATGTTTATACTGTAAAATAGCAGTATTTATGGAGCTGGCTAGAGTTCTATAGCAATATACTATAGGGTCAGCTAGACTATACATCACATATTTTTCCACACTAAAGCACAATTGTATGTTTAGGTCTGACTGAAGTCTGATCAAATACTGTACTATAGGAATGGCCAAAACTGTGTTACTAGAGTTCAAGGTCTAGAGTCTTTTACAAAGTATGTATATTCTTATTTTCTAGCTAGAATCATATATATGTACTCTCAATCTATCACAATCAGATGACACTTCTAAAGCATTGTACATTAAGCATAGTCAGAACCATGAGCTCTTTTACTTGGCTTTAGGGCCTGCTTGCTAGATTGTAAGGTCCTGGTAGAGCTTTTAGAGACAACATCAGCAGAGGTAGGCTGAGTGATGAAAACATCAACTTGGGACCTTGGTTTTCTCAACTGTTTCTTTCTCACACCCTTTTTCCCCAACTCTAACTCTTCCTTTTCTCTCTTCCTTTTCTCCTTCATCCTTTCTTTTTCTTTCTCCCACTTAATTTTTTCTTCTTCAAATCTGTTGTAACCTTATTCAGACTCATCCCATTTTTACGATCCCAATGGTGTGGCACACTGCATTATGTAATATGACATCACTGGTCTAGACCAATCACATGATATGACATCATCAATGATGTCAGAAGTCTTCCTTATCTCTTATCAATGACATCAGTAGTCCAGACCGCCTCATGTTAGACACATGTAGATTAGTCAGACCTCATGTATTTAATATCAGAGTACATATATAAAGCGGCCAAGAGTCGAGCTGAGCCCCAGCTTCAACCTCTTGTGTCTTTGTGACCTAAGTCGTGGTCCACCATTTTCAGCCCTCCTTTTTCTTGTGGTTAGTAGAGGCCGACGGTCATGTCCTTGTTAGGTCACTTCAAAATCTCTGTACATCCTCTGTGAGCTTCTTTCTTTATTCCTCCATCCTTTGCTTTTCCTCCATCTTCTCCCTCTCTACTTTCTCCATCATATCTACCCTAGTCACCTCTATTGATGGACTTCTAGTCTCATCCAAAATTACTGCAGATGATGCATCTGTACATCTAGTTAAGTGTATATAATGTAATTTTAAAATTTTACTCACCATATAGCTGTTTTAAGACTTCCTTTACTGCAGCCTCAACTTTATCAATGGAGTGAATTCCAAGTCTTGAGTAGAGGATGATGTCAGGTGCACTCTCATCACCAGGTTTCACCTCTATCACTCTATGGCACTTGTGCAACAAGAGACCCAAATCTAGAACCACTAGACCTCCAGTGTTATCATCCATAATCTTGGCCTTATAAAGTGAATCTGAGAAAAGACAAAAATGATTGCCTGTGCCATAAATCTCATCAGGCAGAAGACTGTGAGATCAATGCCAAGATGCCCAATAAGTCAATCCAACCCTAGCAGCAGGTCAGCCCTGAAACAATTTAATATAATTAAATAAACACAATAAGTGTGATACTCTGGTAGAGATAAAAGGCCTTTCAAAAAGAATTCTTGATGGTCAGCATTTTTAGCAGGACTATCAACCTCTGGCTCTGTGGTTGTATGTCCAGATAGATGAGGTTGCTTAGATGAAGGAGATAATTGAGTCTTTGATGAGCTCAAAGTGATGTGGGTCTTCTCCTTTTCCTTTTCTGCTGGTTCTACTTACTCTTCAGTGGAAACCTCTTTATTAGAGTTCTCTTCAATATATGGGCATTTTCATTGAAGAAATAATTACCTTTCATCTCTTGATAAATCAAAGGGAAGATAATTAGCCTTAGCTTTATGAAAGATCAAAATTGGAAGATCTCTTTCTACATGAGAAATTCAATGGTTCCAAAATTCATCCACCTCTTTCTTTGAAAATTTAGAAGAGTTAGTGGATATTCTTTCTGAGACTTAGCCAAAAGTAGCCAAGGAACTGATACCTTAGTTGGCAACGTGCACTAACACAAACATAATAAAAGAAAATAGTAAAAACATAAGCCAAACTTACTGTAAGCCTTGTGAAATATTTCCATATCCTTTTGTGCCTTAACATGGCATATAGGAATATTAGAAAGCAAAGGATGCTCTAGAGCATCCACATCTACTTCAGATACAGAGACATCACTGTCATTAGCACTATCCTCCTCAGAGTATTTGCTTTCATCTGAAAAAGTTAAATAGTCTGATGTTTTTTTTTTTTTTTAAAAAAAAAACCTTTGTTATCCAAATATTCTGCAAGCATCTTAGCTCCTTGTCAGATCCAACCTTTTGTCTCAGCATTTGTAATGGAAAATAATTTGTCATGACTCTGTGATGCAGCAGATTCTAGACTATACAGTATAAGTCAGAAAATATCAAGAACATATACTTAAAAGCTTACACCATGGTACAAATTTCATTATCTGTCATGAATCCTGCAAGAATGACTGCATGGACATCCATACAATGCCTTATAACCTCTAGAAATGTAGTAGCATCCTTTTTCAGATTCTTTTTTTCAAAATCTAACCAGAAAATAAGATAAATTATGACTAGAATTAAAAAAATGCTTATGCAGCCTGCTTGTCTTTACTAGCACCTAAAGTATTCCATTTTGCTGCAGCAGCATCAGCCACCATCCTTTTGCTGCTTAGGTAGCATATTTCACCACTTCTGCAAAGCTCTTATATATGCATGAAAGTTCTTTTTGTTGGTCTTGTCTCTAGTGTTCTGAACAATCTCAGTAGCTTCATCCTTAAAAAGTCACTTGGCAGCATGAAATCCATCCTAGGGCTTATAAAAATCACCCATATGCATGGCCCTTAATACTCTTTATAAGCCTTGACACTAGTTCACTAGTATTGTCAAGGATCAATTAAGGAGCAACAAAGGCAATTACATGTCCTATATTAAATCTGTACAAAATAAATATAAAATATAGTGAAATAATATACTGCCACAAGATGCTCAATCCAAATGCCTTTTTTCTCACTCAGAAGTGTATGTGAAAATCCCTTTTGACTTAATACACTCTGACCTAAAGTCATTCAAGATTGAATTGTATCACAAGTACAAATACAATGTAGTCTTCTATAATGACTATACCTCTTCTGCATGGGTCACCCCAATCTGGTCTAAGGACCAGACCCTTCAGGTCATCAAGTAATTTATATCCTTTGTGCAAACTCAGTATAATGCATAGATCAAAGAATGAAAAAGTAATGCTGGCAGAAAATACACCTCCAAAGCTTTCACAGAGTACATGTGAGATAATGGGATATGCATAACACATCACCCAGGAAGGGGGAGATTCTTTTATTGCATTCTTAATGTCTCATGGTATCTTCCCAGAGAAAGACACCTTTGTCAGTTACAGGGACTGGCAATACAAAGATATCCTAAAGCTCCCAGCCAATGAGGATAAACTTTGATATGAAGCTTGCCTCAAAGAGCTGCAAATGCTTCAAGACCATGAAATCTATAAAGTAGTTGACAGACCAAAGAACTTAAGATTATAAAAAACTGATGGGTCTTTGATGTCAAATCTAATGGTCAGAAAAGAGCCAGACTATGTTGCAAACTAGCAATGCACTAAACCTAACTTCGAGTAGGGGAAGACTTGGATGTGAGCATCAGCACAATAAGGAATGCTCAAGCTAGTCCACACCAGGGTTTGGTTATAGAATCCAGCAATCTTCAGAGGAGCAGCAGAGATTCAAGATAGAGAAAGAGTAAGAATGAGCAATAAGGCCTAACTGAATACCTTGCTAAGCAGAGGGTACTGGATGACAGGAACACGTAGGGCAAGGCCACCTCCTTGGACTTTTCTGGGTGCAGCCAGATTTCTTCGATGGAATTCCTTGATATCCAGAGGAGCGTTGGCAAGATCAGCAGCTGGCTGCCAGGTGGCATCACTGATGTCATATCTCTTCCACTTAACCAAATATGAAAGTCCATGTCATGTGGAATGTGAATCGAGAATTGTTTCCACCTCAAATTCTTCAGATCCATCTTCAGAGATATGCACTGCATCAGGCTTACTGACTTGCTGACTGGGCAATTGATCTTTAAATGGTTTTACTCATGAGATATTGACCGTGGGATGTATCTTTATTCTGGCTGGCAGTTTGAGCATAACTGTATTAGGAGAGACTTTCAAAATCTCGAAAGGGCCAATCTATTTTTGCATGAGCTTCGTGGAAGCATAAGGTAGCTGTAAATGCTCTGTAGATAACCAGACAGAGTCTCCAATGACATATTCTGGTGCAGATGATCTCTTTTTCTCAGCCTGCACTTTCATTTTTTCAGCATTTGCATGAAGGGCATTTTATCAGAAAAACTTTCAAGTCACAATTGATTTAGATAATTCCATAACAACTGAAATATAGCAATAGAGGGTTTTGTTTCTTGATATTCATAGTTACATATATTTAGTAATATTAAATAAATACAACTA
>JBBPUL010000306.1:0-23158 GCA_038094675.1 Spongispora temasekensis | reverse complement strand
GATGACAGGCCGGACGTCGCCTTCCGGTGCATCTGCGCCAACCCCTGCAAATTCCCCAGGAGATACATTGAAATCGCTTCCGAATTTTTCCGAGAACGGTGGGCGGGTGGTTGCCCCAAACAGAAATAGAGCCAGTCTGCTATCTGCGTTTCGTCTCTGGTTTCATGAAGATAGAAAAGGGAAACGCAAGGAGACGGCGCCTCCGCTACAGGGTCGTGGGTTCCAGTATTCCCGGTCCATGGTTGCGCCGCCACCTGTATCTACGCCCCCTTCTGGTAAGAGCACAGTCAAGCGGCGCACGAGCGGGGGCGGTCGTGGCCGCCGTGTTAAACGTCAGTCCGTTTCGTCTCGCCGGTCTAGCAGTGTCAATTCCCGCAGGTCGTCTGGCAATTCTGCTCAAGTCTTTGTGATCGAGCAACCCATTACACTTGACCAGATTCCTTCCGTCCGGTCTTTTGGCGCAGACACGCCCAATTCTGAGAGAGGTGATTACTCATCACGACCGTCCTCTATTCATAGCGTCACACTTGGCGGTGTTCCTCGGCACCACAAATCACCGTCCACAGGATCGAATGGGTCAGCATACTATCGCAACTCATCCCCACTACCCAAGTACAATCATCGCAGAGCGGGCTCTTCCTCCTCGACACGTGTCGTACGACATATTCAAAGTACGTCTGCAAGTGCTCGTGCCATGCATCACCGCACAAACTCGGCCGCCTCCTCTGTACATTCTCTCTCCTCATCGCGACCCACATCATTCTACGAAGCTTCCGAAGGCGAGGTAACACGGACGAGCTCGCCATTCAAGGGATATCCATCAAGACAGTCGTTGGACGAAACCACACCCAGACGTGGTGCAGGCATGTTTATTGCTCAAAAACGTCTTACACCGTTCACGAGCCCGCATCACTCTGGTTCATTAGGGCGCACGTCGTGGAAGAAGAGCTGGGGCCACGAGCCTCCTGGCTGGCAGAGCCGGAGCATTCATCTCCCTGTCGAAGTCTTGGCCATCTCGCCAGCGCCGGATATCAGGGATGTGTTCGGCGTGGGAAGACCGAGTCTCAGCATGGGAGACGAGAGCGATTGGGTGGACGAGGACGATGATGTACCGGAGTTTGCGGGTGGACTGGGCCAGATGCCTGGGAGCGCGACGACGAGTTCGAGCACGAGTTCGTCCTATTTGACATTGGACGCACCAATACCGTTGGTGATGTCACCGCCACCGCGGAGTCACGGTGGGCACGCGCGAGCGGGCAAGGCGCGTGCGAATCCCGGTGTGGGGAGACGTGGGGGAGGTCATTCGCCGGCTGGGAGGTCCTCTCCTGCCCCCGGACAGGGTGAGATGGCGTTTGAAGCACCGGAAGCGAGAGGTGGACGGTGGCAGTTGCCAGCGGCGCGTGGTCCTGCTTTTAAACATGCGATCCAAGAAGAAGACGAGGATGAGGAAGAGTGAAGAGGTGACGGGAGGGAGGTATGCATTACTGATTTCTTTTAATTTTATTTTCTTGTTCTCTGGATCATGGTCTGTGTTTTGTGTCGGGCATCTGATGTGCGGACGTTGACAAGCTATGTGGGGGGTTTGCGTTGGCCCCGTTGTGCTAGTTCTGCAGCGTTTTTTTCTTTTTTTCTCCTTTTCTCTTTTTCTGGATTTTTTCCCCTTTGTCACTGGGACTGTATTCACATTGCTATACTAAATGACTCACGTCCCCCTCCCACACTATCCCTCCTACTGTATCGTTTTTCTTTTCTTCCCTTCACTTTTCTTTTTCTTCGTTGACATTCCATACTAGTCGGTCTGGCCGGCGAATCATGGGGGTTTTATGTTTGTGTTTGAGTTCCGGTACTGGTTACGGGTTTCTAGTATATGATATAGTTCTTTCTGATCCTTTTCCTTCTCTTTTTCTTGCTACCGGTGAATAGAAGCTGTGTGTTCGAGATACATGATATAGTAATATTACCCTCTCTCATGATGTATGTTTTATTTATTTGGTTTTTCCCTCCCCTCCCACAAAGGGTGACTAGTAACGCGTGACAGGTCGCGTAGAGTTACATAATACATACGTCTTTCTCTTCAACAACTCTTCTCGTCCATGGCGCGCGGGGGCAGTTTTGGGTTAACTTCGAATAGTCGCGGACGTGGAGGACGCGGAGGACGTTCTGGATACAGAGGAGGCACCTATTTCCGCGGTGGTCGTAGCAGAGGAAGAGGTGGACGAGGCGGCGCATCTGGCTCCAACGGCAGCGGGGCGCCTGGCGACAACGGACCAGCCCCTCGACGCGAAGATGACGGGACGCAGCTTGCAGAGCGGTTTGAGCAAGTCCGGTTGAGCGACGAGATCGACGAGAAGCTCGGATTTGCGCGGTTGCAAGAGGGCGCGCGGCAGGAAGGCTGGCTCATCAACATGCACCCGACGCTGGTCAAGGATCCCGATTATCCGGGCGGCAAGGCTGCGGTGGACTTTTATTTTATTCAGGACGACGGGGGCTCGTTCAAATGCACGATGCAGTACGAGCCGTATTTTTACATTGCATGCAAGGTAGGGGCGAGGCCCTCGCGACGCGCGTCTATTGGAGTAGGAAACTAGGTCTGACGGAAGCCCCCCTTTTTTTGATAGAGTGGTTCAGAGGCGTGCGTGGAGGAATGGCTTATGAAGCGGTACGAAGGCGTCATCCTCAAGATCGTGCGGGACCTCAAGGAGGATCTCAAACTGCCGAATCATCTGATGGGACACCGAAGGCTTTACCTTCAGCTTTGCTTTCGCAACGTGTCGGACCTCCTCGCTGTCCGGCGCGACATCGTACCTCTTGCACTCGAGAACGGCGCGAAACGGGGTGCCGTCGACGCGTACGCTGAAGTTGTCCATGCCACGGCTGGCCCGAGCACAAACATGGAACTCGAGAGCGAATGGGCGGAGATTGGGGGGAGCATCCATGGCGGGAGGTATAAGGATCGAGATCCCCGCGAATGCGTCATCGACGTGCGCGAATTCGACGTGCCGTATTATTTGCGCGTGGCTATCGACAAGGAGCTGCGCGTCGGGCTATGGTATGCGGTGACGTTTGATGCCGGTCAACCTCGCTTTTCACAGATCACGGAGCGCGTCAAGCGTGCGGATCCCGTGGTCATGGCGTATGATATCGAGACGACCAAGGCGCCGCTCAAGTTTCCTGACCCGGCGATCGACCAGGTGATGATGATTTCGTACATGATCGACGGTCAGGGATACCTTATCACGAATCGCGAGATCGTGAGCGAGGATATAGAGAACTTTGAGTATACTCCCAAGGAGGGCTACGAAGGACCTTTTATTGTCTTCAACGAAAAGGACGAGGTTGGTCGTTCTTTCGAGTTGAATATATATTGTTGACTGATATCGGTCTGGAATAGGCTGCGACGATCACGAGATTCTTTCAACATATTCAGGACGTGAGGCCTACGGTCATGGCAACCTTCAACGGTGACTTTTTTGACTTTCCGTTCCTCTGCGAAAGGGCAAAAGTCAATGGAATCGACATGTTTCTCGAAACTGGTTTTGCAAAGGATTCAGAAGACGAGTTCAAGAGCCGTTGTTGTGTCCACATGGACTGTTTCCGATGGGTCAAGCGCGACTCTTATTTGCCACAAGGTAGCCAGGGTCTCAAGGCAGTCACGACTGCGAAGTTGGGTTATAATCCCATCGAGTTGGATCCCGAGTTGATGACGCCGTACGTGACTTTTTTTTTTTTTTTTGGGGGGGGGTTGCTTTTTTGTTTGGGTTTTTGAGTAATATTGGTTCTCAGCTATGCCATGGAACAGCCTCAGGTCCTTGCTCAATACTCCGTCTCTGATGCGGTGGCAACGTATTATCTCTACATGAAATACGTGCATCCATTCATTTTCTCGCTCTGTAACATCATCCCGTTGTGTCCAGATGAGGTGCTGCGAAAAGGAAGTGGGACACTTTGCGAGACCCTGTTGATGGTGAGTAGAGCCGGTGATGATGTTGATTCACGCTTATGCATCGATCGCAGGTAGAGGCGTACCGAGGTCACATTATTATGCCGAACAGACACGAGGACGCCCATTTGAACATGTTTGAAGGCCACTTGCTCGCTTCTGAGACGTATGTCGGAGGGCACGTGGAGGCGTTGGAAGCGGGTGTTTTTCGGAGCGATATTTCTACGGATTTCAAGATCGTCCCCAAGGCTGTTCAACAGGTCTGTGGCATTATTTGCACGACATTGTGTTCCTCCCGCTAACACTCGATGTTTAGTTAATCGATGAACTCGATGCTGCTCTGACTTTTTGTATCGTCGAGGAATCACACACGACTTTGGAGAGTATCACCAACTATGACGAAGTCAAAGCTCAGATTCAGTCCGCTCTCGAGATCATGCGAGATAATCCAAAGCGGACGGACAAGCCACTGATCTACCATCTTGACGTCGCCGCCATGTATCCCAACATCATGTTGTCGAACCGACTGCAGCCGGACTCGATGGTCGACGAGTCGGTGTGCGCTGTATGCGATTACAACCGCCCCGGAAAAAGTTGCGACAGAAGGTTGGAATGGGCTTGGAGAGGCGAATTCTTCCCCGCACGCAGGGACGAGTATAACATGATCCGACACGCTCTGAATCAAGAGAGCTTCCCACCCAAGAAACCGGGTGGACCGCAGCGCAAATTTGTTGACTTGACGGAGGCGGAGCAGACGGCGCTCTTGCACAAGCGGCTTGGCGACTATTCTCGCAAGGTGTACAAGAAGATCAAGGATACGAGGGTGGAGACACGCGAGTCTATTGTGTGTCAGCGAGAAAACCCGTTTTACGTCGATACCGTGCGTCGATTTCGTGATCGGCGGTACGAGTACAAGGGACTCCTGAAAACGTCGAAGAAGAATCTCGACACGATTCTTGGCGAGGGTCGCTCGCTGGCGGAACTGGACGAGGCGAAGAAAATGATCGTCCTCTACGACTCGTTACAGCTTGCTCACAAGTGTATTCTCAACTCGTTCTACGGGTATGTGATGCGCAAAGGGGCCCGCTGGCACTCGATGGAGATGGCTGGGATTACGTGTCTCACGGGTGCTTCGATCATCCAGATGGCTCGTGCTCTCGTGGAGCAGATTGGACGTCCTCTCGAACTAGATACGGATGGGATTTGGTGCATGCTGCCGGGTGTATTCCCGGAGAACTTCAAATTCAAGTCGACGAACGGCAAGACGATTCCAATGTCGTATCCTTGTACGATGCTCAACCACCTTGTGCACGCCCGGTTCACGAACAATCAATATCACAATTTGAACCCCGAGACTGGAGAGTACGATATTCACCCTGAAAACTCCATCTTCTTTGAGCTGGACGGGCCATACCGCGCGATGATCCTTCCTTCGTCAAAGGAAGAAGATAAATTACTCAAGAAGCGTTATGCGGTTTTCAATGACGACGGTTCTCTCGCGGAGCTCAAGGGATTCGAGGTCAAGCGACGCGGCGAACTCCAATTAATCAAGATCTTCCAGTCGCAGATTTTTGAGAAGTTCTTGCTTGGCACTACTACTGAGGAGTGTTATGGCGCTGTTGCGAATGTCGCCAATCAATGGCTCGACATTCTCTTCTCTCGTGCAGAGACGTTGACCGACGAGGAGCTCGTCGAGCTCATCGCTGAGAATAGAAGTATGTCAAGGACGCTCGCCGAGTATGCTGGACAAAAGTCGACGTCGATCAGTACGGCCAAGAGGCTTGCCGAGTTCTTGGGTGATCAAATGGTCAAAGATAAAGGTCTCGCTTGCAAATTCGTTATTTCTGCCAAGCCTAACGACGCGCCCGTCACGGAACGAGCGGTTCCGGTCGCTATCTTCTCTGCTGAGGAATCGGTCAAGCGCGTTTACCTCCGCAGGTGGCTCAAAGACCCTGGTTTGTGCAATTTTGACCTACGCTCGATTTTGGACTGGGAGTACTACATCGAGCGACTTGGTTCCGTGATCCAGAAGCTGATCACTATTCCTGCCGCCATGCAAGGGGTTTCGAATCCCGTACCGAGGATCCGGCACCCCGATTGGTTGCATCGCAGAGTTGCGGTGGCTGTGGACAAGTTCAAGCAGAACAAGGTTACCGACTTCTTTTCTGTCGCTCCGAGGAACGCACGGGAGGAAGGTGACATGGAAGATTTTGGGACACAGAGGTTTCCGAACAAGGGACGTATAACCGCTGTGACACGCAAGGCTGCAGGAAAGCCCAGCCGAAGCGCAGAGATGGAGGAAGACGACGAATATGCTGAGCCGCTCCCTGATCCGCATTCGAGCTACTCGGCTTGGCTTCGGGTAGTCAAGTCTCGCTGGCGCAAGAGGCGCGAAGCACGTCTGGGCGGGGACACGTCTGCGATCGTTCCGTCCATGTTTAGAGGCGCTCGGATAAGAACGACGCAGCGGTGGGACATTATACAGATTCGGCGGAGCAAGATTCCTGGACGCTTCATACTGTGGGTTTCGGTCGATGGAGAGCTCACCCCAGTTCCCCTTCGCGTTCCGAGGCAGTTTTATCTCCACTTCAAAAATCCGCCTAGAGATGATTTGTTCCGTAAGGAATACTACCAGCTGGAGAAGGTCGTGCGACACCTACCGAGGGAAAAGCCTTGCAACAATTTATACAAGGTGGTTCTCAAGGAAGATGTGTACGAGGAAATACGGGAACACTTTACAGACTTGACAAACGATCCAAATGTTGATGGCGTATTCGAGCGACAGGTAAATGTTGACCTGTATTTCCACGAGGACTCACGTCTTTCTGATGTCTTCCTCTGCTAGGTTCCACTCGAGATGCGAGCCTTGCTTAAACTCGGTAAAACCTGTACTGTTGACGAGCCAGGATTGACTCTTAATAAAGCCCAAACTACGGGAGTGGACCTGAGTCAACTCGATCGTGCCAATCCTTCGCTCTCACGAAAGGGGTATCTTGACAGTGGGCGAGACAACAAGCAGCTATTTCTCTACCATGCTTGTTCCCAAAGCGCTCCAGTTCACGTATTTGCACTATTCCTTCCTAGCGGCGCCGTGAAAATCCACCTAGTAGACCCTGCAACACGCCGTCAAGGCATCCCTCGTTTACCGGAACTGTATACCGATCTCTTGAAGCAACGGCAAAGTCGATTCGGAGATCCTGCTGCTATGCAATATCCCTCGTCTTGCGAGTTCACGACGACATACCACAGCAAGGACGTCTTGGCATTAAAAGCGATTTCCCGAGAACTTGGACTCTTGGAAAACATGTCCTACATGGTCGTCATCTCCTCTGTCAAAGAGCAAATTTACTTTGACACACACGTTCCCAAGCTCTCTAGATTCCCTGTCTGGTCAATGCCAAAAGCCAAAGTCTTTCACACTCTTGATGTGTTTCCTTGGCAAACACACGTCGCTCAAAAGATGTTGCATCGTTACTTGATGTGTGGCACCTTGCTTGACCGTTCGATTGTTCTCTCGAACTACTATGACATCCCCATCGGACACATCGATGGTGATCAGCCTTTGGTTTTATCTGATATCAGTTTCGCACGACGGCTAATACAACAGGATATCATCCTCTGGTGGTCACCCACTGATCGCCCGGACCTCGGTGGCGGGGAAGCGGACAATCGGCCGACCGAGGAACTGCAAAATTCAGAGTTCATGACCCCTGGGTGTTACTCCAACGTTTGCTTGGAAGTCACGGTTCGCAACCTGGCTGTAAACTCTGTCCTGCATTCCGTCATAGTGAACGAGCTGGAGGGCAGTGGTGGGACGACGGCCTTTGATTCTACATCGCGCACTTTGAGCGCATATAACCAGGGCGAAGGGCAGCGCGATCTTACTCTCGGGGAGTCCAATGTTGCTACCCTGACGTTCAGCATCATGAAATCGATGGTCAAGACGTGGCTTCTCGACAAGATTCAGGACAATTTCGACAGTCCTGCGACGTTAGCTATTGACCACTTCTGGCGTTGGATAAGCACGAGCGGGTCACAACTTTACGATCCAAGCATTCACCGTTTCATTCACGGGCTCATGCGGAAAACATTCATACAGATGCTTGCCGAGTTCAAACGACTCGGGTCCCATATTATCTACGCTGATTTCAGTCGAATATTGCTTGCTACGTCAAAGCCACCTGGAACAGCCCACGCCTATGCGACGTATATCGGCACGGCGGTCACATCCCATGAGCTATTCCAGCACATACATCTAAACACCGGGCGCTATTACGACTTTTTATTATTCATGGACTCTGCGAATTTCGGGGGCGTTGTTTGCGAGGACCCTCTAGCTCTCGAACCTCCAGAGGAGCTCACGCTTGAAATGCGGTGGAACATAGAGACATTCCTCCCGCCGGCGATCCAAAGTGACTTCAGCTCTGCCGTCCAGTACTTCATTGTCCAACTTTACAGGGTCAGACAAAATATGAATGAAAACTCGCGAGCTCCTCTCCGGGTGCTGCACAATTCTGCACCAGACGTCACGCAACAAGACGCTGGGAAGGCAAAGGAGCTAGACGCCACTCGTGAATTTATCTCCAAGAAACTCACTCGGAAACTTTTGCGGCTTGTAGGCTCCGTTCAGACCAAACACAGAGATTCAATATACGACGAAGCGCTCCACTCCGAATTCATCTTCCCAGTACTCCCAGGCTCATATCTCACTCTCAGTAACCCGGTCCTCGAGTTCGTCAAATTTACGTGCGCCGTATTTGGCCTTGCGAACGACTATCCGGTGGAGATCGGTCTCTTGAAGCGGAATCTCCTTGATCTGGCAGGCATTCGAGAATTCGCCAACGAAGCCATTTTCCGAAATCCTTGTGAAACGCTCAAGTTGTCGAACGTCGCATGCAAAACGTGTGATGCACTTCGCGATTTCGACTTTTGTCGTGACCCGGAACTCATGCCCGATGGTCTCACGGTCGGACCGACCAAGTGGACGTGTCGGGGATGCAACAGCGAGTACGATCGGGCTGCAATAGAGATGGAGCTAGTCCGGATGGTCGGCTCGATCGAGAAGTCGTTTGCCCAGCAAGACATGCGCTGTTCCAAATGCAAACAAATCCGCCCTGACAACGAGTCTCGGTACTGTATGTGTTCGGGTTCGTATCAGCTGGTCATTGGGAAAGCAGAAACGAAGAGAAGGTTGAGGACGATTCTGAATGTAGCCATCGTGCACAACTTTACGAGACTCAAGGTTCGTCAGCGCGAACTGGCTCCCTATGGCCTTGTTGAGAATTTCTGATATACTTTGTTTTAGGAATGCGCGCAGATCATGTTGGAGAACTGGTGAGGCAGAGTGGTGGGAATGATGTCGTGTGGCCAGAAGGGTCATTTTGTTGTATGGTGTTGTATTTTATGTTCTAGTAAATTTATCTGTATTCATAGCTAACTATCGTGGGTATGGTTCTCAGATCTCAGCGACGGCAACGGGTGTTTGCACAAAATGTCACTAGTTAGTGCCAATCGGTGATCGTGACACTTCTTCCAGATTGCTTGGAGTTTGTGCCGAACACAAATACGGTACAGTAAATGAACAAAATCGCTCGATAATCTGGAGCGCAGTATTTTTGAAGCAACCCTATTGGAGAAGGTGCCAGCGCGAAACTGAATACGAAATGGACTGATGTTACAATTAAAACGAGGGCATAATATGCAAGCGAGAAGGAGATATGGAGAGAGGTGAATTCGATGTCCATCTGTCTGCAAGCTGTTGAGATGGCGGGAGGGGAACAAGAATACAAAAGGCATGTTAGTTCCATAAGTGTCGTCATACTTATCCAGCCACACAAAAAATATCAGCGAAAAAAGATGTGACGTTGGTGACCTACGAAAAGGGGTACTCCACTTGCTTGATCAAGAGTTTAATCTGGCGTACCCTGCTAATATTCGTCCTTGCGATGATCTTTCTCCCCCGACGGCTGGTCGTGAAGCAGTGAAAGGATTGCATGCGGTTGCATCCTTGAAACGGAATCATGAGGCCGCGTGGTTTGCAAAGAACGTCAAGAGCGAGCACGGCGCAGGACCCAAAGACATGGTCGTCCGCGACGCGGTTGTGGTAGTAGAGCGAAAAGGTGTAGCGCTGCTCTAGTCCAGTAGTGTCTTCGTTGGCGGGCGTGATCCACGATTGCGCCTTGAAATGCTCGTACAGCGCCCCGATTATTTCAATGTTGGAGGAGCTGTGGTACGAGCGGTCGAACGAGTCATATCATGGAGTCATTAGTGTTGTGTATCGCGACAACTTGTGCCAGTCAGTGAACGAGTAAAACAAAAAAAAGATAAAAAACGCAAGCGCGCTCATGGTCTTTGCCCTTCATCAGCAGACTCCCTCGCGGAGACACACGTCCATGCCCTGGAGACAATAGTGTTGTACTGTTTCCCAATAGACATCTAGGGATTGCTCGGGACAGGGAACGTCGCATTTCGTCGACATCAATGTTTAAGGAGTCAGATCGGTTTTGAGCCTCTGTGTTACCGCATACTTGCTCGAGAAGTTCCTCTAGCCGTAGTAAAAAGGTGTCTTTCCAGCTGTACGGTGTCATATATTCTTCGTATCCTTAGCTGTTCGGCTCGCAGATAACAAACTGGTGAACGAGGGAAAAAAAAAAGGTTCTGGGATAAGTTTGTCCATTGGGCACTGTTCCAGAGCAATCGTTTATGATCCCATGAAAGTATATACCTAACCTCAACGAACCCGAGCAAGCTGCGTGGGCAGGAGCCTGGTGGCGGACGGATGCCAAAGATCTCGGCAGCTGATTCTTATATTTTCCCATAACATGGAACATTGAAAGTGTTGTTCTCCGTTGACGTTTGATACGTCATGGGCTATGGGCTATGGGTGTGTCAAGAGGTAATTGGCTCAGTCTCCGGCCGGACATCCGCGGCAGTGGGCGGAAAGACAAATACAAAATAGTATCTGTGGAACTCAATCAGAGCGATGCAATACGGCCTAACTAAATCCAATAAACCTGAAGTTGTCCGAGTCGGCTCAAAGGACGGCGTCGTGTACCTACAGCTAGTTGTTTCTATCTAAAAAAATATAGCAATGCAAGTTTCATTGCTGTCGATGATATGATATACTCGTTCAAGGGTGACTTGCATAGTGGGCGAGCGCCGTATCCGCGATCGGGCGGGAGACACGTTGGTGCGAGTACGAAAGTTACATAAATGCAATGATCGCTAGCCAATCAGTGCTCAATCAATTATCGTTGCTCGTAGGTTGCGCCCGCGTTCTGTAGGCTGGTTGAATGATGCCGCATCCTGAGTACCGCATGGATTCGAAGTCCATGCCCAGGCTTTGGTAAGTTGAAGGCCGCCACTTTCACGTAATTACACGCAGTGGCCACCGCCAACTTCTTCTCCCAGTGCTAGCGCTCAACATTCCCGCTCCATGAAGCGAAATCGCACCAGGACAAGCGTAAGCCTGTATACGGTCTGGTTCATGCTGTAAAATGACACGTTATCAGCGTTCCTCGTTATTGGGCTTGCCCTACTAGTTTGGGACTCAGAGACTCGGCCCCAAAGTCACCTCTATTGGGGGCTTCATAATGGTGACATGGTGTAGAGGAGTTGGAACCGTGTTAGCCTTGGAGGTTTCTGATTTGCTGGACATTTTTTCCTCAGACCATCCAATCCAATTAGTCGAGCGTGCAGATATCATAGTTCAATTCAGCGCTCAGCTTCAACTTCAAATTGAAATGTTGACACGTCATGCGTTCATGAACAAGTTCTAGCTCTCCAGTTCGTAGGTTCGTTAATATTTACTATGCTCACAATGGATATAGCATGATATTTTCCGACGCGAAAGTGGGTTCTCAGTCCACAAGCTTTCGGCTCTGTAATCGCCTCTGCCACATACTTGACTCGATGTGGACATCAGCATGTTTGGTAAAGTAATGCTAGAATGATTCTTATCTAGTGAATGGACTCTCATCACCTCATAGATATATTCAATTGTTGTCGGAGCCATGCTGATACACTAGTCGCCGTGGTACGCGTACTTATCGTTGGCTGGATATAATCCCCGTGAGTTTAGTGCATCGACCCATGACTTCCGTCATGTCCTCCCCTACTTCACCTACTCAAGCATCCTACAATAGTGACCAGATTCCCCCGACGAAGAGCCTCAGATTCTGGTTGATCATCGTCGCCATGTGTACATGCCTGGTTCTCTCTGCTCTGGAAGTATCCTCTGTCTCCACTGCACTTCCCGCGATTGCCAATTCTTTTAATACGACTCAGTTTGCTTGGGTCGGCTCCGCTTATGCTCTTGCCTCTACTGCGTTTATCCCGATGAGTGGTGGTCTGGCTCAGGTGTTCGGACGGCGACCAGCCACCCTAACGGCCGTGTGCTTTTTCGCGCTCGGTAGTGCTCTCTGCGGACGTGCAAGTAACATGAATATGCTCATCACCGGAAGGGTTTTGCAAGGTTTGGGTGGTGGGGGCATTCAGTCTCTCTCAGGGATTATTCTAGCCGATCTTGTCACCCTCAAAGAGCGTGGTTTTTATGTCGGCTTATATGGACTGTGAGGCTTGAGTTGATCATGATTTTCAGGTAACCATACTCACATCGTTTGTGCAGTACGTGGAGTCTTGCCGCCTCCATCGGTCCTGTCGTTGGAGGTAGCCTCGCGATGCAGGGTCAGTGGCGTTGGATTTTCTGTAAGTTGACATCAGTTCGTATATTAATGTGCTAAGGAATATGCAAGACCTGAATCTTCCCATTTGCCTCGTTGCATGTCTATTGGTTATCTTCGTTTTAGATCTACCCACTCCACCAGGCAGTTATCAAAGCAAGCTCATGCGCATGGATTGGATGTAAGAACAAATCCTAGTGGCTGCAGTCGTACTTACTGTTGCTGCCTTGTCAGAGGTAACTTTCTTGTTATTGCAAGTACCGTTGCGTACACGATAGGTTTGACATGGGGAGGTATCACTGCGCCATGGAGTTCGGCTACAGTACTCGTGCCTTTGGTCGTCGGCCTCGTCGGCCTTGTGGCCTTCATTACTTACGATGCTACCCTTGCGGCACACCCACTCGTACGCGTGCCCTTGTATACCTGGTAGCAATCGTATCTGATCATTTTTGCGCCAGGTTCCGTTTTCCATAATGGCAAACTTGGAAAGCATTAGTGGGTAAGCGATGTCTGATTCCCATTGCCCTCTTAGTAGTTTTTAATGGCCCCTAGCTATCTACAGTCGTTCTGTTGCATGGTCACTTGTTTAGCAATTGTCTGTCAGTTGGTTCAAAGAAGCCGTGACGTCTTCCCGAGATAACCACTTTGCAGATTACCTGCCTGTCTATTATCAGGCTTGCAAGCTCGCTTCACCCATAAAGTCGGGCGTTTATGGACTTTCCTTTGCATCGCTCGCACCTGCAGTTGTTGTCACCGGGATATCGATCAGATTGAGCGGTCGATATCGAGTGCAGTCATGGATAGGCTGGATCCTCGCTATCGTCGGTCTTATATTAACAAGCACGGTGCGCGCAACCGACTCCATCGGAAAATCAATTGCATACTGGATAATACTTGGAATGGGGATTGGGTATGTCTTGCCCGTCTATTAACGTTTTTTTCTTCTTCTAATGGGTAAGTATGATCCCGCGTCAGTATCTTGAGTGCAGCACCTTTGTATCCCATTCAGGCACCCTTACCTGTTGCGCAGAATGCACCTGCGATTGCTTTCTTGTGGTTTATCCGCTCGTTTGCATCCGTGAGCAGCTCAACTCCTGTCCGACAGGCAACGGTAACCTTTACTTGCCACAGGTATGGGGCATTACTATCGGAAGCACCGTCCTGCAAAACGAACTCGCAAAGAAGCTTCCTGCGTCGTTCATCGAGTCCGTCCCACAGGGGACTGCAATAGTTTATGCACTCATCCCGGAGCTGTCTACGCTCCCTTCAGAAACCCTATCGGAGGTTCAGGCTGCCTTTGCGAGCAGTCTTGCAGTACTGTGGCGTGTCTTGGCCGTCATTTGTGGCGTTGGCTTCTTGGCGTCATTGGTTATGAAGGGGCTTCCTCTTCATGACATGCTCGACGCAGACTGGATGTTGAAGGATGAAAAGAGGAGACAGTCCGTGTGCTAGCATGCTAGCTAGCAAACAATTCGTTTTGCGTGAGATCGGTGACGTCTTGGCTGCTTGATTCCCGTGTATGAAAGGTTCCATCAAACAATCCCTTGTTACTGGCCGAATGAAGAAGCAGTGTATGAGTTATTCTGAGGCCACGTTATCAATAGAAGAAACGTATCATCGTTCGCTTTTGACTTTTGACTTTTTGGAGGTTCGAAGTTTGGGTCGTGCGATCTACGCCAACTTTAGCAGAAATCCCCGAAACCACTCAAGCGGATCAATCGCTATGCAGAGAGTGGGCCCGGCCCATCTTGTTCCGCCGCTGAGTTCTCCATCCTATTTTGATTTTTGCAATTGCATGTTGTCATCATGGCAAACAGCCTCTTCGCTTGGTATGTAGTACTTTGGCGCGTCTTGGCCGTCATTTGTGGCGTTGGCTTCTTGGCATCATTGGCTATGAAGGGGCTTCCTCTTCATGACATGCTCGATGCCAACTGGATGTTGAAGGCTGAGAAGAGGAGACAGTCCGTGTATTAGTATGCTAGACAGGAAACGATTAATTTTTCATGAGCACAAACGATAACGGTGACGTCTTGGATGCTTGACTTCCGTGTATGATAAGGATTGCACTACGGATAATTGTGCCCTGCGTGATCTTCTTACGCTGGTGAGCCCGACAATTATGAATGATTGCGCCTATAGACGTCTTGAGCATTCTCTTTGGTTTAAATTTTATACAAAAGAAATATCGATGGAATTCACTGGACTTGCTTTTGAGCGCTGGTATAATATTCAACAAAGAGGATCGGCTGTTCCCGAGTCAACCCATGTGTGGGAGAATATTAGTGTTCCCATTCCGAGGGTCCCGACAGCATCATGGGGGGACCAAGCCTCGAAGTGTTCAAGTTTGGGCTGTATCTTTTCGTGCCTGTATTTGCCCTTTTGCACTTTGGCGACCCACAGTGGTACCATAACAATGTCCTGCCGGTATGTACATACCCGCTGTGCTCACATCGACCATCGAACAATGACACACCTTTGACCTGTAGTACAAGGAACGACTGTTTCCTCGTGTCGACGAATCTCACAAAGTATGTGTGAAGGCGTTTGCGTGTCGTATGCCCATGTCTCATCTGTGGCTCCCAGCGCCTCCTCACCGATCAGGAGGCCATACGGGATGAGCTAGCACGAATCAAGGCTGAGAAGCTTGCAAGGAGGAGGCAGCGAGAAAAGGAAGCCGAGGAACAAGCTCCTCTCTTGCAAACGTCGCAAGGGTGGTTCAAATCGTGGTGGTGAGATGTCACCACACGACATCTTCCTTGGAACAGAGTAAGCCACTGCTCACTGGATCGGTTTTGCTGACGCGGTAATGTACTTAGATATGATCGCGCTCGGGAAGTGACCAATCCAATTATGAATCCACGAACTTCATTGCCAGAGAGAGTCCTGACGAAGACGAAACTACTGATTAGCAATAAGCCTATGTCATGTCATCGAATGGCAGCCACTGGTTAGACCCGATGATCGGATGGAATGGCAGCCCGGTTCTCTTATTAATTGTGTGAGCTGTCGGCGTCTCACTGACACTCGCCGATCGTAACTTCACCAGCATCGCCCTGTTGCTGACGCACATAATCTTATCTGCATGCTGAGTTACATGTAACTGGGTTGGCATCCTTAAGCGACAGGCAAGTGCCTTTTGATCTACTGTAATAAGGTGCATGAAAAGGCTTTTTTTTTTTCTAATGGCTCAGATGTGGCAAATTATGGTGAGTTCAATACACAAGTGCTGCATTGTTTCGATGCCAACATCAAGCATGTTAATAATGTCAGTGCAGTGTGAATTCGGACTGCCGCCCTCGTCCAATTCTCGTAATTTTTGGTTACGCATCGGTCACCTTTGTATCGAGTTGGACCGTCGTCTCGCCAAGCAGCGGCCGTATCACAAATCTCTTCTGACATTAAATTACCAAGGGTTGGCGTTGCCAACGAAAGACCTATTAGGATTTGGATGGCGAGCCGGTGCCGGTGCGACCACGAAGAAGGGGTTATGCTTTTTGTCAATGTGGACGTTTTCGAAGTGTCGGTGATTACTGTAAGCTTGATCCGTCGTCTCTTATTACGCGATGACCTGCAGATCTGTGCATCATCACCTCGGGATAATTATTAATTGGATTTGAATGGCTTTCTCTTCGTTTCGCCCTGCAGCACTGCCTTTGCCCTGGGAGCCCACCAAAAGGTTCACCATCTCTTTGATAGCCCTGTCCACAAGGTCTCTGGTAGTATATCGGATAGTACACCCGCCTGTCATTAAACCGGACCGCGGGAGAGCGGGGTTCGACTCCCCGCCAGAGAGATCTTTTTCTTATTATTTGCTGATTCATTTTTACTTGCATCACACCGGCCTCAGCTCGAGATGGGCTTTCACCGTGCCCCGGACCCTCCATATGGAGGTCCCGCAACGTTTCGCTCTCAAGGTCATCTATCTGTTCATCCTACTATCATTCGATCCATTCCCGCTTGCTTTGCTATTCCTGTCCAAAACCCGACATGGTTCGTTTTTGGGGTGTGGGTCGTGTTTTCATGTGCGCGTTCATCGCGATCTTTCCGAAACTCGAATGATCATCGAGTGCCAGTATGTATTTGCCCCTTTCCTTTTCACCGATCCAGACGATCCACCTCATGGTAACTTATCTATAGTAAGTTGTCTTTCATATCATACTGCTGGCACTGATCCGACGGTATTTTTTTTCTTTCTGCAATCGATGATGATCTTGATCAAGTAAGTATAACCAGCCTGCCGAGACGAGAGATAGATATTTATTGTCTGATATGATCGATGTCAAGATTGGGGAGCCCCGGCCGATCTGACGCACTGAAACTTGCGTCCTATACGTTTAGGGCGAACGAAATGCCAACAAGGCCAGTACAGCTATTTTGGCGACCATCTTCATCGCCCCGGATCATCCATATATACAGCACCAGCCACTTGCCACTCGTCGCTGGAACTATGTCCCCGCCGCCACCGCAGCGTTACATGTATGTACTGATGCCGCTACCAGGCACAGCTGGGCCTGCCACGGTGGCTATTCTCGGTGGAGCTGTATGAAATCAAACGAATCTGTGAATACGATTGGTCACTTCCTGATCAATATTGATTGATCGGTGCAAAGCTGATGCCACACTCCGCGCGTACCCGGGGTCATGGAAGGGTTTGATCACATCGGTTTCTTGATTCGAGCCTATCCTTGACACGAGTTCCGGTACATCGTACTGACACAACATTGCACCAAAAAAGGTGGGCATTACTATAGAAATATGGAATTGAAATTATTATCCCGGAAATGCGGAGTGAGTGTGAACTCGTGTCAGTCTAGACGAAAAAAGGAAAATAGCCATGGGTGATCAGTGGGACATGTCGCAAACGCGCACGTTTGGGGTATGTCATGTTCGTATGAATATATGCTACGGTGTGTGGGATCCTCGGTAATCATCCAATTGACCATTGGATCGTTGTTGTACAAACGGGGTGGGGAATCAATGGTCCGTCGCGACGGAGGAACTCGAGACTCCGATCAACGTGTACGGATAGATAAGAATAGGACTCGGCAGGAGAGGCGGAGAATACGGAGCAGTCAATGTGACCCTCACACGAGGGGCTATAGATTCTGGATCTGCACAATCAGGAATTGTTTCTCGTCCTAAAGGAGAAAACATTCGAGGGCCCGTGATCTCCGCGAGGGAAAACAACAACGCACACTAAACTGTTCGTCCTCCTTGTCGTTGTGAAAGTTTTTCAAAAACGTGAGGAGCTTCTCCTTGTTCCGTCGGAGTATGGATTCGATCTGAGGTGGCTTCTTTGGGTTTGCGACAAAGACCTGTGGACAGTCAGGCTCGTTGATAGTCGAGAAAGAGCCAGACCGACCTTGAAGACGTGGAAAGCCTCAAATTGAATGTTCTTGCTCTTGTCGCGGAGCATGTTCATCATCATCTTGAGGTTGGCCTCCTCTGCGATGTAGCGGGTCATGACATTGAAGTTGGCACGGTCGAGCAGGATCTCTCCGAGAAGTTTGAGTGACTGCCGCTTGGTGACGTAATTGGAAGACATGATAAGTGTCGTAAAGGAGGCAAAGAACTTTTTGTGGGAGTGTCAGCTGTGCACATAGCCAAGGGTGGAGTCTGAAACATTACTCTGTCGTAATTCTTTTCGAGGTATTCTGCGACCATAGGTTTGTGTCGAGTGAGGGTCTCTTTGAGGTTGGCGAATGCGTCGCAAGAGACGCCGAATGACGTCGTCTCGATGTGATGGGGGAACATGTAAAAGCTATTGTGCGGGTCGTCAGCGGCGGTGCAGCACCATCCTTGAAAGGGATGGCTCAACTGTTCCGAGTAGAGCAGGATCTTTGCGAGCTGCTCGTGTCGAAGCATCTCTCGGAGGATCATGCCGGTGTTGAGTGCGATCTCCTCGTTAGTGTAGCCTGTGAGGGTGGCAAAAATGACGTCCTCGTGGCGTGCGCAGATGTACTCGACGGTGGGCAGGCGAGCGCCGATCTGGCGCCGCAAGAGGTTGCTGAATATCTGGACGACGTCCTTGCGGGATTCAAAGTCGAAGCGGGCGATGTTCTGGACGAGGCTGAGAAGGAGGTCGGTGGAGTAGGTCTCCTGGGCGAGCTGTGCGATGAGCTCGGGGACGGGTTCTGCTGCTGGGCGGTGTTGGGATGGGGGGGCAAGGCAGGGGCGGGGCAGCACGCACCTCCGTCGCCGTAGAGAATGGCCTTGACGGCCTGGAGGTTGCGCGAGACCTCTTCTGTAGCCTCGAGGAAGTATATGTATGAATTCTACTGCGATAGGGAGTTGTACTACTACCTTTCTCCGCACCTCGCTGTTGGAGGACGGACCGGGGTCGAGCTTGGGGATGGTATCGCGGAGGCCGCGGACGAGGTCTGGGGGTGTCCGAGGCTTTGTCTTGAAAAAGTTCATCGGAGTAGTGGACAAAGAAGTGATGATTGACTAGTCTACTACATACTTCATTATCTACTACCACTGGTGGCACTTGCCAGCAGCTCGACAGCTACCTCCTTGGCCCGCACCGCACCCAACAGCGTGCCAGCGCCAGATCTCGGCGCCGTCGACTGCGTGACGATGGTCGTGTGTGCTCTCGTACGAATGATTGAGCTGCAAACCGTCCGAGTCAGTCAGCGATCGCAGACCTCACGTTGACGGAGGTGACAGCAACTTACGTCCCCGCCTTGACAAGCTCCGACAGCCTCGCATGCTGTTTCACCTCGCTCATGTACAACCCAGTGCCCAAAACCGCGTGTTCGATCCCGTCGTCCCCGTCGTCATCCCCGTCGCACCGACCTGCCTTGCCCTTGGTCGCCGGGCCCAGCCAGGTCTGAATCGGGCCATGCACGGGCTGTGCGTACAGCATTACCTTTTCGAGCCGAGGGTTCGCCGAGACGACGAGTAAAAAGGTGTTCCACACCGCGGGGAGTAGCGCACGGACAGCGCGGAGACGAGGCGCGGTGCTGAGCGCCCGTGCGAGCGGCATCGCGCTTGGCGAACAGGATATCCGGAACGCCAGGTGCACTGTCTCCTGCCCCGGGGCGTGCGTCATATGCTCGCGAGCCGAGACGGTAAAAGCAGGAGCAGGCTTACCAAGTGGGTCCAGCAACGGACAGCGTGTGCGAGCCGCTCGAGGACATACACGGGGCGAGGGTGGGTGAGGTACACCGCGGGGTCCTTGCGGAGCGTGAGATGGACGATAGTGCGGCGCTGTTCGAGGGCGCGGCAGAACGCCTCTGCGTCCGCGTCCACCCAGGTAGTGGCGAGGTCGTCGGCGGGGGCGGGGCCGAGTCCGCCGCTGAGACAGAGGTCGACGTCCTGCAGACGGTCGCAGAGGGCGAGCAGGCGAGCGCCGTCGAGCGAGATGGCGCCAAAGACGATGCGACGGACGTCGGCTGCGAGGGCGGGGCGGCGTGCGAGTGTATGGAGTGCGCGGTGGGCGTGGTGCGCGGTGTGGATGCGGAGGGTGCGGTAGAGGAGGGGCGCTGCGATGCGGAAGAACTGGCGGGAGACGAGGAGAGTGTTGGTGTTGGCGCGGGCGAGGACGAGGATGCGGAGGAGGATTTCTTCTGGCAGTGGGCTGAAAGCCATGATGACGATATACTACACCTTGCAATTTTTATTTCATATAAACAATTTTACCTAAAAGAACGTATACGTATGTATGTATGTACAAGCCAGAGTATATCTTGCTGGAATTTCCTGACCTCCATGATGGAACGCGCAATGAGGTGCACATAGTAGCAAGTTATAAAACTCAGGGCTCGGTTCGGCTCGGGCGGCTTCCTAGTTTCTACATCTTCTGCCGAGTGGTCGCCCTGCACTAATAAATAATTTGATATCACATTTTGCAGCTAAGACACGGCAATCCTGATTCAATAACCAAGCGTGCTATGAAAGTGGTTGTAGGAGACAAGACGATAACTTCTGCAACTGATAAACGAACTTCGATACATCCATCCAGTGCTTCGACTGAATCATCTTCGTCATGTGTCCCAAACATTGACAAAATGCCTTGTATTTCTAAGCACTGAACAGGTTTCCAATGGGTTTCTTTAAAGATGTTCACTGTCAGCCAGAAGAACGAGATGCATAGAAGAATCTCACGTCTGCGTTTGTGCAACAGCTAGGGCTTCGTTGTTTCATATATTGAGCTCCGATTTGCTTGGGAATTTAGCAGCCACCAAAGTAGCAAGGATGACCATGGTACAAATTGAAGAGAAGCGAGTACATTGAGCTGGTTTGGGATGGGACGTTGAAAGGAGTGCTTCCTGGTTCTGCAGTAACTAACAAACCCGAGTCTTTATAGAGAGTGGCGGGCGCGACCATTGGGAAAGCCGGGACCTGATCATATCTGTAACGAGTCTCAAGTCTCAGACTTGTGTCAGATATTACGGCCCTTCGAAGTAGAAAATGGTGGCTGTTTTTGACGATCGTTTTGAGGAACAAAAACTGAGAACGGTACGCACCGTTTTGAGACCTTGTTTTCGGCAATGCCGATCTGAGTTTCAATTGCAACCTGACTTCGGACAAAGTCTCGGGGATGCGGTGAGCTCAGTTGAGCTCGTTATCATCATATCGGTGACCGGAACTACTTGTATAGGCACATGCAATGGAGCCCCACTTTGGTGCAGGTGCAGGACAAGCGATCGATGATCCACAAGCAGGGCTAACTTGTAGCCCCTATCTATGACGCGTTCGTATTGAGCCGCTTGCTGACCCACGAGTTGATGCATCGAGGGAACCTCGCCGATGCGCGGAAGGTTTATGAAACAGTGCGCTTACCCTTTGCGAACAAGTTCGTCGACTCCAATCTCAGAACATGGGTCTCTACTATGGTTTACATCCTGTCTTTGCTATTATCGACGACAAGGAACAGGATAGCCGAGATCGTTTTGCAGGTGCTTCCGATAGTAATGCCCCATACCTGTGGCAAGTAAAGGTGGGTTACCGTTGCCTGTCGGACAGGATTTGAGCTGCGCACGGATGCAAACGAGCGGATAAACCACAAGAAAGCAATCGCAGGTGCATTCTGCGCAACAGGTAAGGGTGCCTGAATGGGATACAAAGGTGCTGCACTCGAGATACTGTCGCGGGATCATACTTACCCATTAGAAGCGTTAATAGACGGGCAAGACATACCCAATCCCCATTCCAAGTATTATCCAGTATGCAATTGATTTTCCGATGGAGTCGGTTGCGCGCACCGTGCTTGTTAATACAAGACCGACGATAGCGAGGATCCAGCCTATCCACGACTGCACTCGATATCCCGGTGACAACAACTGCAGGTGCGAGCGATGCAAAGGAGAGTCCATAAACGCCCGACTTTATGGGTGAAGCGAGCTTGCAAGCCTGATAATAGACAGGCAGGTAATCTGCAAAGTGGTTATCGTTATCTCGGGAAGACGTCACGGCTTCTTTGAACCAACTGACAGACAATTGCTAAACAAGTGACCATGCAACAGAACGACTGTAGGTAGCTAGGGGCCATTAAAAAAACGACTAAGAGGGCAATGGGAATCAGACATCGCTTACCCACTAATGCTTTCCAAGTTTGCCACTATGGAAAACGGAACCTGGCGCAAAAATGATCAGATACGATTGCTACCAGGTATACAAGGGCACGCGTATGAGTGGGTGTGCCGCAAGGGTAGCATCGTAAGTAATGAAGGCCACAAGGCCGACGAGGCCGACGACCAAAGGCACGAGTACTGTAGCCGAACTCCATGGCGCAGTGATACCTCCCATGTCAATCCTATTGTGTACGCAACGGTACTTGCAATAACAAGAAAGTTACCTCTGACAAGGCAGCAACAGTAAGTATGACTGCAGCCACTAGGATTTGTTCTTATATCCAACATCAGTAAAACACTGGTTTTCACATGGAGGTACAAACTGGTACAGACTTGTATAGGCTAGTAGACACTTATGATCCAGCATACTATAATCAAATACAACCAAGCACAACCAAATACACTAACCAGGCTATAACCAAACATAACCAAATATACTAATCAAATATTAATTAAACACTAACCAAATATATACAATCAAGCATACTAATTAGATACTAACCAAATATAACCAAGTAGACTAACCAAACACAACCAAACACACTAACCAGGAACTAACCAAACACAACCAAGCATACTAATCAGACACTAGTAATCAAATACAATCAAGCAGACTAACCAAATACTAATTAAATAAATTCAAACACTAACCAACTGCTAACCAGGCACAACCAAACACAACCAAACAAAAATAATCTATGCGACAATTCACTAACAAACAACATGCAGTAACACTAAATTAGTTATATTATAACTGCATTTATATCAGATTATATAATTCTACAATGGAATAAATACCATTACTAGATTTGGTATAGCCATTACCAAATATAACCATACTAACCAAATATAGCCACACTAACCAAACACAACCATACTAACCAAATATAGCAATGCTAACCAAATACAACCATACTAACCAAATATAAACATACAAACCAAACACAACCAAATACACT
>JBBPUL010000304.1:0-25164 GCA_038094675.1 Spongispora temasekensis | reverse complement strand
CCCCTGACGTCATAGATGATGTCATGTCACGTGGTCGGTCTAGACCAGTGATGTCATATTACGTAAGCCGGTGTGCCACACCGTTGAGACGAGAAAAAGGAGGCGAGTTTGAATAAGGTTACAACACATCATAGCCTGGAACATAGCAGGTGCATTCTTATATCCAAAATACATAACAAGGGATTCAAAGGAACCAAAGGAAGTGACAAAGGCACTCTTCCACTCATCACCTTCCTTCATACGAACATTCATATAACCCCACCATAGATCCAGCATAGTGAACATGTCAGCACCACGAAGCCAATCAACCAGTTGATCAATACAAGGCAATGGATAAGCATTTGTAATCATTCTCTTATTGAGATAATGATAGTCCATTACCAATCTCTTCTTTTTCAGTATAAAGAATACTGGTGCCATCTGAGGCACCTTAGATGGTCTAATATACCCTTTAGCAAGCTCTCCATCAAGGAATTTACGTATTTCCACAAGCTCAGTTTGTGACATTGGAATAACACATTCCTTTTTAGGGACAAAGTCTGATTGCAAATCAATTGCATGATCCCATGTTTTTCAAAGTGGCATACACGTCGATTCTTGTTCAGAAAACACATCCAAGAAGTTGTGAAATTCCACCAGAACTTCTATTTTTATCATTTTTTGTTCTTCCAGGGATATCTTGTTTACATGCACAGCATCATATGGGTTAAAATTCAACTTATGATTCACCCAATCTATGGATGGATTGTACTGTTTAAGGAACTCATATTCTAAAAAGACCGCATTCATAGCTAGATTGGATACATATAAAGTTAATGGAAATGAATAAACAATTTAGTTCCCATCTTTCATTTCTGCCTGAATTTGACATACATGGGTGATTCCTCTTCCCATGTCTGTAGATCCATCTGCATTCCTAACTTCAATAGGCCTAGCCAATTCTTTGCATGCGATGGCATTGGCTGTCACAAATCCTTGGTTGACAAAACAATGTGTAGCACCACTGTCGACTAAAGTGGATACCCAGACTGAGGATTGGTCATTCCTTCATAGTTTTAACTCCACTTCTAGAGCATTTTCATGTAAGTGCCATGTCTTATATGGCATCATTCTGATGTGTTGAGGGATTTCATAATTTACATTATTTTTTTGTATTTGTGCAAAATTAAGCACCCAATGTTTTTCTTCCAGGGCTGAGCTCAATTGAGACTTCGTGGCAGAATATCCATCCAATGGGCTACCATATCGAGATGACAGTTCATGTGAAGAGAATGAGACAGGCTCATAGTTTTCATTCTGAGCCATTTTGGCCAGTTCTCACATGTCAAACACTTCATAATTAAAAGACAAAGACAAATCAACCGAATTAATTACAGGGGTTATTTCTTCCCATTCAGGCTCATTGTAATATGTATCAAACAAATCCGACACTGGTACATAGTCCAAAACAGTATTTTTTGTATTTAAAGAATTTTCGTATGTAGAAACAGAATTAAAAGAAACATTGTCCAAGACCTCAGACACTCTCATATCTGAAGTCAGCACTAAAAACCCACCTTGGCATGGGCTTCTACTGCGAGCCAATCTCGCCAGTAGGCTTCTGCTTCTTCTGTCATCCAAGTGTTATGACAGGTGCGGGTAGCGTCAGTCGTAGACTCGATGCGCAACCTAAAGCTGCGAGACAAAGATGAGGGGTGTACGTCCTATGCGCAATGCACAGAGACTGGTCACTACTCCGCCTAGGCGAGTATGTAGCGATGTCGAAGATGAAGGCAGAGTATCCTCGAGTGAAGACGCTGCGAGGCCAAGTGGTATGAGGGGAGAGCAGAGGGGAGTGAGAGGGTCAAAGACGCAATAGATTGCTATCTCGAGTAGGCTCAAGCTAAAGTTACAGGCTTATGCTACACCTCTATATATATGTGCAGGGGACGCGCACAGACCAGGCCCAAGTAGAGCCTCAAAGACAAAGGAAGACATAAGGGGAAAAGAGGATAAGCAACTATGAGTAATCCACAGTATGAATGAGTAAGAAGAAGACTGCAGATTGGAAATAAGAAGCAAATGTGCAGCAGAGAAGATCAGAAGAGAATGTGCTGTGGCACGAGGACTACGGGAGCAGTAGAAGAGAAGCTCGGGTGAAATACCTGAGATAAGAATAAGTGACACAAGGTGTCGGAAGCAATAAGTGAAACAAAGAAGCGAAGAGGGCACGCGGTACCCAAGGAAAGAGTCTGAGAGAGAAGGAAGCGGCATAAGCCAACGGGAGCAGTTGGCAAAGGGACGACGGTGAACTGGGGTGATACGCAGTATCGGAGACCACAGGTCCAAGGAAAGGTGATGGGTATACACCAGTAGGACGACCGGTGAAGTGTGGATGAACCAGCAAGGACAGCTGGTGAGACATCTAGAGGTACAATGAGAAGTGCCGCGGCTGGGATGAAAGAGAAAAGAATAGGGGCCATAGACCAATTGTAACACCAAGCCTGATGGTGAGCTATTGCCGCTGGTTGCGGTGCTTGTGGAGGCAGGGGCGGAGTGGAGAGTTGCTGCTGTTGGGGGTGCCAGAATGCAGTGGGGTACCCTGGGGCCTGATGAGGGGGAGAGGAGATGGCCTCTCTGGCCTCATATAAGGCATGGTTGTGGGGGCAGTGAGAAGGGTTAGTGGGACACATTACCCAAATGTGTTCTTTCCTTTGACAACCAAAACAAGTTCAGTTATCTGGGGTTTGCAGGGCCTGGGGAGTCTGACAGTCTATTTCCATGGGCATGCCTTGTCCAGGTTGGGTGCCGGTTGAAGTGAACCTTTAGCCTAGAATGGAGGGGCAAGGAAGAGGGCAAGTGCCAAAGGGTCGAGCACTCGGGAGACGAGGGGCAGCAGGACCAATGCTAGGCCTGGCCAGAACGATCCTATTGAATTTTTGGTTGATGTTGGTATATGCCTTAACCAGTCCATTAAAGTCATCGTCATCGAGTACTGCTCCATGTAACTCATATTCGATGTGGATCTTGTATTGTACCACTCTTTTTAGCAGGTGCACTGCTTCTTCTTTACTGCATTTAGCATCTGAAAACAATGCCGAAAAGTCCCACATAAAGATAGTAAAGTTGCCACTTTGCTTTATATTTAATAATTTTTTGTCGGCCTCATGGCGGAGAGTGCCTATTACAAAATATGTCGTAATTTTGGACTCTACTTCCGAAACCGAAGGCCATTCATTGACATCTTTATCACCAAACTCTTCTAATGTCTTTATGGTGAAGGGGGCGGCATCACCTATCAAGCAGATTATTACCACATAAGTTTCTTCTCGCTTGTCGAGACTTTTGACCTTTAGATAGAGTTTCATTTTCGCCCACCATAGTCAGAATGTGCTCTTGTTCCCGTCCCAAAGATTGGGATCTCCAATGGTGCATTTGGCCTTGGTGGTGATGTCGAGTTAAAGACTTGACAATTGGTTGGTGAGGTCGTCAATCTTTTGGTTCAGACCTGATCTGGACATTTTTGATTACTTTAAAGGAGGTGGTAGTGGCATAGAGGTTGGATGAAGGAGGAGTGGAATGGCATGCATCAAAAAAGAGTTGGAGGTATAGAGGGATGTTAGCAGCTTCAAGTTGAAAGCTGGTGTTGCTGGTCCAATCCCACTCAGGTTTCAGGGTTACCTTGTGGACAGTGAGGAATTTGTACCCAATGATGCACATATACTAAAAAAAGGAACTCACTTACCACTACCACGAAGAGGGCTCCACAAGGGTTTCATCTCACAAGGATGAGTCTTGTATGCTGGCTCAGGACTGGAGAGTCGAGGGGGGGGGGGGGGGGGAGGACCGGGTTCTGCCTGGCTACAGCTGACATTTTAGTATGCCAAGACTGTGACTCTTATGGAAGATATCGTGATTCCATTGGATTGCACTGCCCGAAACAGCTGCACTGACCCACTATGTGGGATAGGGATTGATCTTTATTTCTCAGTGACCAAGCATGTCCTCTCGAATGAGGTCAAAGCCTTGGCAAAGCAAACTGAGTAATCCACCAGACGAGTGCCACTCAAACAGTTTTGTATAGGAGTTGTTGTCTCCTAGCTATCATGTAGCAAATGTGTTCCCAATAGAACAATGACCAATTTATGCCTGTGGATCGGCTTTCCAACAGTGGGTAAAAAATGATGAGCAGGGCATGTATGTATCCGGCGCTAACAGTAGAGGAGGATGTATGGACAGCTTCGACCTAATGAAGTGACCTAAGGATAGGGCACGACTGTCGGCCTCTACTAACCACAAAGAGAAAAGAGCTTAGGAATGGGGGACCGCGACTTAGGTCAAAGACACAAGAGGTCGAAGCTGGGGCTCAGCTCAACTCTTGGCCTGTCTTATATATGTCTACTACTTATTAAATACATGAGGTGTGACTAAGCTACATGTGTCTAACATGAGGCAGTCTAGACTCCTGATGTCATATCACGTGATCGGTCTAGACCAGTGATGTCATATTATGTAATGCAGTGTGCCACACCATTGAGATCAGAAAAAGGAGGTGAGTTTGAATAAGATTACAACACTTCTCAAGTAACACAGTTAATGAAATAGTGGCTGAGGGTCTGGTGTTGCCACTGCTTTTCCGACTGGATGTCCAGATACACATGCAAGTGTCTGTGAGTTTCAGGTGTAGTGTTTACACACCAAATCGAAGTTTCTTCAAAGCCTTGAAGCAGAGAGGCTCAGTAGTGGGAGTCATGTCACTTTTGATTGGCGACATAGGTGTGGTATAGGTCCACAGATTGATCTAGGATCTCGGAAACGGAGATGGTTTGCTTTTCCCAGTTGATCATGGGGTTAGCGAGGCAGAGCCAGGGAAGGCCAAGGATGTCATTTTTCTTGCCACAGTTCATGAGGTAGAAGAAGACCTTTTGGGTAACCCCTTCTCTGATGGAGACATAGAGTTCGGTGGAGAATAAAATATCACCATTGGAGTTTGCAGATTGATCCATGTTGCAAATGTGGATCAGTTATTTGAGGCAAGTTTGGAGAAGTCGATGTTTTCGGGCAAAGGCCCAGTCAAGGTAGGAGATTTCTGCTCCAGAGTCAACAAGAGCAGGAGAGTCAATGACTTTCATGGTGTGTGAAGGTACCATAAGCTGAATGGGGATATGCATAGCTCTATTTGATGTGGATACTAGTACAGGCATACAAGAGATGAGACATTGGGGAGGTACTTGCATTGAAGAAGTCCTCCCTCTTAACCCCTACTGCTTCCACATGGACTTCTTCATCATCATCCTCATCCATGAGGCCGGGTATTTCTTCTTCTGTTTTGGTGACCTTTTGGTCAGCTTTGGGGTATGGAGGAAGGTCTTTGAAGGTGGGGCACTTATTGGAAAAGTGGCCCGATTTCCTGCAGCGAAGGCAGAGTCCTTGTTTGAAGCAGTGTTTGCACTCTTCAGGGGTGAGTTTTGGAATGTGGATGGTGTCCACATCCATGGTGTTGGGGTCTTTGTCATGAGGGGTCTGAGTAGGGCAAGGAACGAAGGTGGGGGTCAAGAAGTGCTTGTGCTGGTGGGCAACAAGCTCAGCACATTTGTGCTGATCGTCAAGATGAGAGGTGTTCTTGATCCAATCATCGATTGTAGTAGGAATAGTGTCCATAAGGTACACCTTTTCAGAGAGCGAATGGGGGATATCCATTGAGAAGTAATGGCAGATTGTAGCTGCCTCGTTGAGCCCTGCCAAGCTGACCTGGTTGTGGAATTCTGAGATGTACTGGCTGAAGGAAGGTTGGAAGGTCCCATTGTGTTGCTCATTGACATGATAGGTGGCCAGCCAGGTCAAGGCATTAGCAGTGGTATTGGGGCTCTCAAAGTAAGCCTTAAACTTCTTGATAAACTCATCCCAAGACCCTAGGGTCATATTGGTCCCTCACATGCTTTCCTCAGTGAAGGTATCTGCCTAGGTGAGGGCACTCCCATCATTCATAAACAACAGGGCGAATCCTATCTTCTTTTCATCCATGGAGTAGACATCAACATTTATGGTGAGATACTATTGTATGGAGCGAAGCCAGGGCATGGCATCATGTTGTTTTCCTGAGAAGACCTTGGGTTGGGCGAGACAGATTTCAGTGGGTTTTGAAGACATCGGGGGTGCAGGGTTTGGGCTAGGTGGAGAAGAGGGTGTGGTGGTTCCAGAGCTGGGGCTAGAGGGCATAGTAGACCTCCAAGAGGAAGAGGTTGTGATGAGTGGTGGTGGTGGGTGGGAGCACCACTTCAGAGGTGACCAAGGGGCCAAAATGGCTGTGAGCTACAATAAGGGTAGTCATGTTCAAAGAGCTTAAGCCTTTTGTTATGATAGGCATGGGTAGCATCAGCTGTAGACTCAATGTGCAACCTAAAGCTGCGAGGTGAAGATGAAGGGTGTAGGTTCTGAGTGTAATGCACAGAGACTAGTCACTACTCTGCCTTGGCAAGTATGTAGCAACATCGGAGATAAAGGTAGAGTATCCTCGAGCGAAGACACTGTGAGGCCAAGTGGTTCAAAGAGAGAGCAGAGGAGAGCGAAAGGGTCAAAGATGTAATAGATTGCTATCTTGAGTAGGCTCAAGCTAAGGATACACTGCTTGTACTATACCTTATTTATATGTAAGAGTCCTGTGCACAGACCAAGCAGTGCTACAGCTTGATAAGAGAGAAATCCAAAAGGGGCAACTGGAGATAAGGGAAATGAGTCATGCACAGCATGAAATGAGTCAGAAGGCTGTGTGTGATAGAACTACATGGAACATGATGGAACATATAAGTCACATATAAGAGATAAGGGAAATGCACAGCTGTAATGCTGACTAATTGAAGGGCTGTGTGCATTTAAGTAATACAAGACAGCAAGAAATGAGAGCAAAGAAAGAGAAAAAGGGGCTGATCATAACAGATACCACAGAACATGCACACATCATCATCATCAAGGATCCTGCTAAGAGTATGAACAACAACAACTATGATGTGCAGATCTGTTGTCACCTCAACTGTGCTGAGAAGTGCCACCACTTTGATATAGCAATGACTTTGTGATTGGCAGCAGAAGATGACTCTGATGCAGACTCTGACCATGTCTGCATAGAAGGGGCACACCATCTGAAGAACTACTTTATTTTGGCATACATGCTCCAAAGGCAACTTGACAGTAATGCTCATCCTCCTTGAACATTTGTTGTTGACAACACAGCAGTCCACCTTAATCACAATCCATCACTTAATCACATGCTTGTTGATGAGGCAGCAGAGCAGTTCTGCATCTCAGACTTGTGTAATGCACTTGCCAACTACTTCCACTGTGCACATTCCAACCCAAACACTTCCCACCTGATTGGAGGACAGCACAAGACTCATAATGGGACATTGCCATTTAATCATCTCCAGGTATGGTACAAGTTATGTCTACAACATCACTATTACCATGATTCATCTATTCTTACCCCTGCCCAAACTGTCAATGCTATGCCCCCTAATAACATGTGGCCAGAGGGCCACTTTGATGCCATGGCTGTATGTACAGATGGTGATTATAGCTGGCCAAAGAGTGGCCTACAAGGTATGTTTTATTTTTTTATTGTCACATGAGCTCAAATTGCACCATCAGGACATGTGGTAGCAGAATTGCATCTTATCATGCATCCCCTCAATAGACAGGGTACAACACCTTCCTAGAATGACATGCATTTGATGTAGGTCCATCATTTCGATCCTATCCCACAGTGAGATGGTTTGCTTGAGATGGCAACTCAAATGCAAGTTCTCAAACATGTGACCAGAGCCGATGGCTCACTACTGGGAGATATCATTCTTCTTTATCAAGTTTGCACCCTCCTCAACATCATTCTGAGGTTTGGGTCAAAGACAGACCTAGAACTAATGAAGGATAATTCTATGAGGTGCAGCACAACATTTTTCTTAAACAAGTACTTCACTAAGGATATATACTATGCTCTCTCTAATTTATAGCATGCTGCAAAAGTTCTGTAGAAATGAGATTCTTTTGTAATGAAGTCAGAATCATGATGAACTTCCAAGTCAAACTTCATTTTTAGGATGGAGTATGTATTGTGTATCATCCTCCTCTAGGCCTTGTTGGCTGGCACCACTTCTCACTGTCTTAGACTTCCAGATGCCTATGTCGGTAACTGGACTTCTTACTGTTCACTCATCCCTGCCTTCAAGAACTTCAGCTACTGTGAGGACATCACCTTTTGGGGCTAGCACAATGCCCATGGTGCACTCTTTGACTGCCTCATACTGCTCGGCTGTGACTCAGACTGAAAAGCATGGAACACCATTATAGGTCTGTGATGCTAGTCTATGTGGGCACCTCTTTCTGTAAGACTCCACCACCCAGCCCAATGCCTTGCGCACGTTAGGTACCTCAGCCACAACTTTTACCCCTTTGGCATGGCCTGTTATTCTTCCCTTTACAGTGCTTTAAACCTGTTTATGATCAACACTGTGTGTGCACATATGACTCCATTGAGCAGTTTGTCCTTGATCCAGTGCATAGTACAATAGAGGAGTAGGAGGAGGAATCTGGGGATGCCAGGGCCAGTCATGTAACAGGTAGTGTGCAGTATGTCCTCTGCTCACCCTACTTTTTCCTAAACACTTGGTGCTGACAAGCCCCAACAGTCCAGCTTCTTTATGAGCAATGACACTGCCACAATGGCATACCACAATGCGACATGTACATCCTCTTTTTCTCCCTCTCTCACATCTCCTCATTCCCTCTCCCCAGTGCAGTGTCGAGAACAATGTTCATCCTTACCCTTTTCCTCTCTCATCCCATCTCTTCTCCACAGCAGACAGCAGTGATGATGAGGGACATCATGTCACAGTGAAGTGTTGACACCAACAGGCCAATGATGATGACAATGATGAACAGGACATCATGGTGAATCAATAATGATACCGCATGATGCTGCCACCACTTCCACAAATGATGCATGTAATGGCAACACTGATGATGACAGGAACTGTATGTCCTCTTGCTGTCCTTTCTCTCTCTCATCTCCTGGTTCTCTCAACAGCAGAAGTTCTGCCGATGATGCTAACACCACTATGGCATTGCAACTGCAATGACGCCAATGATGCCAACAACAGACATCACTTCATGGTGAAATAACAGTGCCAATGATGAGTGATGAGGACATGTATGTCCTCTCTCTCTCCCTTTCTCTCCCTGTCCTCTCTCCACAGCAGACAGTGGTAATGCATTGATGGGACAACAACCATAGAAACAGACCAGTGGGGATAGATGCCAGGACAACAACAATAGCAACACACTATGGCACCAGATGGCATGGCACAATGACAACAGCTTGCCATCACCACCATGAATGCCATGATGCAACATGGCACTATAATGCATCGACTGACACAACAGCATGCCACGATGTGATGATGACAGAAATGGAATGGGGGAAATGAGATGTGCAATAACCACAGCATGCCACAACATAGTGACAACTACCACCATGGGACAGAAATGGGAATAGGATGAGATGATGATGAGAATGGGAAAGATGGAGCTGGGACCACTGTAACTCATTGATGATGATGGGAATGGGATGGTCTTCTCCCTCTCCCTTTCCCTCCCCTCTCCTGCACACACAGTGCTGATGATGTGATGTGGCACTGCAAGGCGATGCCTGCTGCAATGGCATACCACAACACAATAATGTAACAACAATGCTGCTGCAACAGCATGCCACAAAGAGACAATGATGGATGAGATGACCACAATCAACATGCTACTAGTATTTTTTAATGGTTACTTGTATTTTTTACTATGATACTAGTTAAAATATTATGATATATTTTTATTGTTTAAAAGTCCTAAAGTCAGAAGTGTGTGAAAGTCAGAAAGTGTGTGAAAGTGCTAAAGTAGGTGGCTAGTTGAAGTGTGCAAAAGCATTACATAAAGTGCAGCCAGTAAAGTGTGTACGAAGATGTGTACTAAAATGCCAAAAAAGTGTACTAGTAAAGTGTTGTAACCACAATGGCATTAATCTAACTGAAGCACTCTACATGCCTAAGGCAACCTTATTCTAGAGTTACAGATATAGATCCAGCCCCTTTCCTTTATCAGGCACTCTACTTACATCTCTTTATCTTAGCACCCTGATCTTTATTTGTATCTATTGACACTTTTATAGATGCTCTCCTATTCTATATTGGGTTGTATCTTGATAGATCTCCCGATCATATCTCAGATCTCAGATCTCAGGGCCAGGTAAGGCTATGCCTTCTCTTCCGTTCTTCCCACCGCCACAGTATGTCTTCTACATGTCCTTATCTCTGTGGTGCTACCCTGGACCCTCTTATCTCTACTTCCTATTTAAGTAGTACCCTCTGCCCTGTCCAGCCCTAAGCTGGTCTGTGTGCATGGCATGCTAATATATATAGGGCACTTAGTCAACTGGGATTCCCCAGCTTGATTCTTGTCATTCTTCTTTGGCTTGCATCTCTTGTGGCCTAGCCCTAAGTGTACTGTTGTTATCTGGTGTCCTCTGCTTAGCAAGGCATATGGTTAGGCCCTATCACTCAATTCTCCTCTTCTATGAGTCATACCTCATTCTCTGTTCTCCACACTTGGTATAGCTGTATACAAGCTGGCTTTCTACCTTGACCCTGAAGATTGCTGGGTTATGATAACCAAACCCCAGTGTGGACTAGCTCGAGCATTCCCTTGCACTGATGCTTGCCTCCACATCTTTATCCTCTTGAAGTTAGGTTTAGTGTGTTGCTAGTTCGCAACATAAAGTGCCATAGTACAGTCAAACCCCTCATAACCCATACCCCCTCGGGATATGCTCCAGAGTATGGGTTACAAGGGGTATGGGTTACAAGAGACAGTCTAGTATTACAGCATGTATAAGTGTAAACTATGAACAAGAAAAATAATTAGTTATTTTACTATCTTTCATTCCCTGCATGTTAGCTGCTTGTGTTCTGTGTCTGAATGAACCCAGCATCACCTCAAGCTGGCATGAAAACTGATCCTCAAGTGTGTTACAATACTTCCTCAAAGCCACCATATCCTGGAGCACTTCCTGACATGTTAGAATTAGTTCCTCAACAACCTGAACATCCTCGTCAATAACCTTGTCACTTTCTCCAGGCAGCCATTACCATTTCGAAGATGTCTTCATCCATTGCCTTGAAAATGTTGCTGGTTTCAATTGCCAGATTGAGAAGCTCAGATATGGGTATTAAAAGTTAGGATAACATATGCATAAAATAACCCAGTTTCATCTGCATTGAAGATATCCCATAGCTTATACCCCTCACTTGCAATGAGCTCCTGGATACAATGCCACTCCTTCTTGACTGTGTCTGGGGCAGCTGAAGCAGCTTTGCCATGATGCTTTACCTCTTTAAGTCCATTTTGAGCCTTGAATCAACTGAGCCACCTGTTACTAAGATAAAGACATTCATTAACAGGAACACCAAGAAAGTCCACAAACATTGTCCATTTTTGGTGGAGGACTTCACCAGTAAGAAGCAGATTATCTTTTGATACCCATAAGTCAAGCATTTCTAAAACCTCAGGGTGCTGGATTTATCAAATTCATTTGGAAGAGCAGGAAAGGTCTGTACTTGCAGCATGCCTCACTTGTAAGTTTGGTTTATCTTTGAGCCATGCAGATATTCTTGGTTGCTTCAAATGAAGCTATGGATAAATAGTATCAAAGTGTTTTGCTGTCTTCATCTGGTTTTTTCCATTGGCATAAAACTAGTCAAGGACCTCAATGCGCTGGTTAAGAGTTTTTTCTGAGGTGCCAGTGCTCCACTTGTTTTTGACTCTACAGAAGCCTTTTGGATGGGCTCAGCAGTATAGGGCCTGATCAATGGACAATTCAAAATCAGTAAACCACATAGAATTTTTATTTTTATTGAGACATTACTCTTTTTCAATGATTTCAAAGAGGCAGCAATACCTTGTGCAAGCTGCTCCAGCCTTTGTACAATTTTTTTCTCACTAGAATCCAATTTTTCAAGCCCTCTTTCATAGTCAGAGGCCTTTTCCAATGTATCCAGCATCCACTCCTCATCTATTAGGTTCCTCTCACCATCCAACCACTCTTGATCAATATCTGAGATGGAGAGGCAAGCCTGCAACTTTGCCATAAGTGCTTCTTTCCTGCCTTGTACCTGGTTATGAAGTATTTGCAAGCCCATTTTAAGAGCATTAAGAGATTTCATTTTGTGGGAAATAGAAATTTGAAGGACTGGGAAGTTACCACATTGATGGTTTGATTTGTTGTTGCTATCTTGGGACTCATTTGCATCGCGAAATTACTAAATATGGTAGTATTTTCTCATTACCTAAGTTATGTATGGGTTTTGTGACACCACAATCAGCTATGGGCTATCTGTTATGGGTTTTGGGTAGGAAATTCCTGCATACCAACTCAGGATATTCAAAAATGTATGGGTTACAAGGGGTTATGGGTTATACCAGCTATGGGTTACGAGGGGTTCTACTGTAGTACTAATGCCAAAAAAGTGTGGTGTGGTCTATTGACCCTGGAGAGCCTGTAGAAGCCTGTAGATCCTGTGTAGTCTATAGAGCTGGAGGATCTGGAGAGTCTGTAGGAGCCTGAAGTAGTCTATAAAGTCTGTGGAGTCTGTAGATGAAAGGGTGGTTTGCTGATGCAGTGGTGAGTACCTAGCTTAACCTCTGCCCAGGCTATAGGCCTGTGACTTCAACAGTTCTAATGCCTAAAAGTAAGTGTGAGCTGAAAAAGAAAAAAGAATTGAACCAAGGCTGCAAGATGCATTGATGAGGGAGGGTGAGGACAACCCGTGAGCCAGAATACATGAGAAAAATCTGTATCACATGTCACTATGGTATAATCTCTACATTTGATATCACCCCGACAGTGGCATGCCAGGTGTGGAATTTCAATGCAACTGCAGTAAAGGATTACAGTCGTTTTAGTATATCATGGCATGCGTGGGAAAAAAATTGTCAATTACACATTTGTAGACCTGCTTAGGTACACATTGAACTTCGACAATATGGTATATCGAAAAATCTCCTATGACCTCAAGCTCGTAGCAATCTGCCTCCATGAATGCGATCTTCTTCCCCTTGCCAACATCTTCAGTGCATGTGACATCTCAAAGTGTACATTTTATCAGATTTTGAAGCTGCAGAATGAAACTGGAGACATAGTAATTCAAAACCTGCAGGGCAACAACCTTCAAGGACACCCCCACCTTCTCAACTGTGAAGACATTGACTATCTCATCCAGCTCATTCGCCAGAAGCCTGACTACTTCCTCGACAAACTGCTCCAACTTCTCCAAGCCAATCGGTTTATCTCTGTCCACTACACGCTCATTCACAACGAACTCGAGCATGCCGGCATGAGTCACAAGAAGCTTCAGCAGATTGCAACTGAAAGGAATGATGATTTGCGAGCTGCTTTTATTGCCAGGATGGCACAGTAAGTCGATTACACTGTTCAAGTTCTATATTTCATTTCAAGCCTCCTAGATATGACCCAGTGCATCTTGGCTTCATCAACAAGGTATTCAAAGACGAGTGAACCCTCTCCCGATGTTATGGACGTTCAAGGTGTGGTAAATGGGCTAGCAAGAAGCAAGTCTTTGTTCATGGCCAACAAACCTCTACATGTGCTCTCCTTACACTTGAAGGAATTGTTTTGGAAACTGTCATCGAAGGCTTAATGATATGAGATAAGTTCATAGATTGGTTAGAGCACAATGCTGTGAGTTTCAATTTTCTGAGGTATCAATGCTAGCTTACAGATGTGGATCAGCTACCAAAGTGTGAAGCATATCCAGGGCCACTCAGTGTCCTTGTCATGGACAACACACGAATCCACCATGGAGATGATGTTCTTCAACTGGTCGACCACTTCGGTAAGTCCTCCTCACATTATTGTTCATTCTACTTAGTGCCATTCTAGGCATTCGAATTGAGTATCTTCCCTCTTATTCTCCAGACCTCAATCCGATTGAGGAGGCATTTTCAAAGATCAAACATTGGCTTTGGCATGAAAATGAGTATTACCGAGCAGCAGGTGATGATGCAATCATCTTTGATATGTTAGAGGTGCTTGAAATCATCACACTGGATGATGCACATGGTTATTTCATTCATGCAGGTTACTTTTAGCTCTAGCATTTGAGTTGTTCCACCATACAAACTGTAATGTACACAGACGAGAGTCCTGAGACAATGCACAATGAAAAAGTGAAGTTTACAGTGATTTGGTGGAAGACCATGCTTCAACAGTGTCACGGAAGTCCGCAATCTCACCATGCTCAAACCCCATTTCCCTCAAATCAGCAATCTTCACAAAACAGAGACCACAAGCCTTTCAAAATGAGTGCTTTTTGTTACGATTGATCTATGGTCCTCTTTCTTTTTCTTTGTCTTAGCCATGGCGCCTCTCATTGTGCCTCCAGATGTCTCACCAGCCGTCCTTGCTGGTTTGCCTATGCTTTGCCAGTAATCCTACTGGCATATACCCATCACCATTTCCCCAGACCTGTGGTCCCCGATACTGCGTATCACCCTGATTCACCGTTGTCCCTTCGCCAACCTCTTCCATTGGCTTATACCGCTCCCTTCTCCTCTTGGACTCTTTCCTTTGGCACCGTGTGCCCTCCTTGCTTCTTTGTTTCACTTATTGCTTCCAACACCTCATGTCGCTTATCCTTATCTCAGGTATTTCACCCGAGCTTCTCTTCTACTGCTCCTGCAGTCCTCATGCCACAGCACATTCTCTTCTGATCTTCTTTGCTGCACATTTACTTCTTATTTCCAATCCGCAGTCTTCTTCTTACTTATTCATACTGCGGATTACTCATAGATGCTTATCCTCTTTTCCCTTTATGTCTCCCTTTGTCTTTGAGGCTCTTCTTAGGCCTGGTCCGTGTGCATCCCCCGCACGTATATATAGAGGTGTAGCACAAGCCTGTAACTTTAGCTTGAGCCTACTCGAGATAGCAATCTATTGTGTCTTTGACCCTCTCGCTCCCCCTTTGCTCTCCCTTCGTACCACTTGGCCTCACAGCGTCTTTGCTCGAGGATACTCTGTCTTCATCTTCAACGTCACTACATACTCGCCAAGGCAGAGTAGTGACTAGTCTCTGTGCATTGCGCTCAGGACATACGCCCCTCGTCTTCACCTCGCAGCTTTAGGTTGTGCATCGAGTCTACGGCTGATGCTACCCGCACCTGTCGTAACACTTTTGAAGCTTTGCAAGGACTTCATCAGAGAGATCATAGTGAGCACAAAAGCCTTTGATAGACATATCATTGCCAGGTCCTCAGTTTGATGGAAGAACAGTCTCAACTGAGGGTTCACCTGGATGCACACCTAGGCTAGCATTTTGACTCAGTTACATCGCTCGAGCAAGTCCAAGTCCAAGAAGATCACTGCCAAGGGAGAGATTGATAATCAGAGCAGAGGCTGAAGCGGCAGAGTTCTTGGACTCAAGAGAATTCAAGCAATGTTGAAGTACAGGGCTAAGCTTCTCCTTGGTAATGTTGCCATCCTGGTTGACAACATCAAACAGTCAGTGATTTGGTGGCTTTTCAAGGGTTGCGTGTTCAGAACCCTTCATCTACATATGTACCATAACGCATATTATCATTGATGTGACAATGGAACGAAACAAACATACCATTGCGGCTGCCCAGCAATTGAGGAGCTCATGACTAAGAGCAAGATGCTTGCCTGTTTGTGTGACATAGCAGTGTGTTGAGGGACAGGCACTGTCTGGCTTCTTGCAGGTCCAGATATGTATCATGCAACAGCTGGATATTTTTGCTAATTTTGATATTCCCTGGAAGTTCAGCAGGGTCCAACTATGAAACAATGAGTATATGCGCACAGGTGAAAGTCAAATCAAGATTAGCTACATGTTTTTTGATCTTACTCTTCTCTTTGCTGGTTTCACTGACACTCTCAGAGTTTTTCTCATCAGTTATGGCCTTGGAAGTACTAGCATTGACCTCTCCAGCTGCTTTCTGGAAAATGCTGATGTTGATGGTTGGTGTTACGACAGGCGCTGGTAGCGTCAGCCGTAGACTCGATACGCAACCTAAAGCTGCGAGACGAAGACAAGGGGCGTAGGTCCTGAGCGCAATGCACAGAGACTAATCACTACTCCACCTAGGCGAGTATGTAGCGACGTTAAGGGCGAAGATAGAGTATCCTCGAGCGAAGACGCTGCGAGGCCAAGTGGTGCAAGGGGAGAGCAGAGGGGAGCGAGAGGGTCAAAGATGCAATAGATTGCTATCTCGAGTAGGCTCAAGCTGGAGATACACGGCTTGTGCTACGCCCTATTTATATGTAAAGAGTCTCATGCACAGACCAAGCAGTGCGGGAGCTCGACAAGAGAGGAACCCAAACTAAGTAACTGGAGATAAGGAGAAATGAGTCGCACATAGCATGAAATGAATCAGAAGGCTGCATGGGATAGAACTACATGGAACATCATGGAATGCGTGAGTCAGAGATAAGAGATAAGGGAGCGTACAGCCATAGACGCTGACTAAGGAGAAGGGCTGTACACGTTTAAGTAATACAAGGTGAAAAGAGAGCGGTGAAAGAGAGAAAAGGGGCCGATCGTAACATTACCCCCTTAGTAGGGTCGAAACCCTAGTGAGACTTCCTTACAAACCACGGCAAGATCCAACGGGTGATCCACACAAGTTACTTTCTCCGATCAAGTTGAAATGAAAGTCGTCATCTTCATCTAATGCTGGTGGGGATCTAGGCAGAGGTACTGGAAGCACGCGGCTAGAGTGCTGAGAACAGCGGGAAGTGTTGGAGGTGCGGGACTGAAAGGATCTTCGGGATTGGCGAGAGCTGCAGGAGGAGGCTGAAGAAGAGGAGGAACTGGGTGGAGAGCGACAGTTGCGGAAGGGGCAAGCGGCCTGGGTATGACTGGGGGAACGACGGTGACAGAAGGGACATGTGTAGTGAGGGCAGTGAACCCGAATATGCCTGAGCCTGTGGCAAACGAAGCAGGAGTCTCAATAGTGATGATGGTTGCTGGGGCAGGGTAAATCTCCTTGTAAAATGCATCGTTGGACCGTGGCTTCTTGGATGCGATTGAAGCGTGTCTGGAGGGCATCGATGGCCAGGGCTTCCATGGGGTCGAGGGGGGAGGACGAAGCACTAGGTGTTTCATTGGCTGCGGGGACCGAGTCGCGTATGATTTCGGAGGTCGTCGGGGAGGGGGAGCAGAGTGTGAAGCCGGAGATGTTAATATTGGTATGGATGGAGACTGCAGCGGTTTCCCGAAGGTACTGGTCAATGTCTTGGATGAATTCTAAGTAACCCAACTGATGGGCCAGGTCGTGCACATGTCTAATGATTCTTGAATGAATGTTGCAGATGGAGGCTCCGGTGAGGGCGGTGTTATGATGTTCGCTACCAATGAGGGCCTGAAACATATGAGGAAGGCACTCCAGTTGGAGGTAGATCATGTAGAGGAGGAAAAAGATAGAAGATGGGTCTGTGAAGGCAGAAATCCCTGTGAACATATGGGGGTCGGTGAGATACTCATGAAGCGTGCTGCATTCATCGTCGGTAGGGTCTGAGGACCAAAGGGTATGGGCGTGGAGGGGAATGTCGACCGAGATCACTGGGGTTGGGGCGTCGGCAGGCGGGTCGAGGATGGGGATGGTGATGGTATATAGAGGGCTTGGGCTAGAAGGAAGATTGCCCGTTGCCAGAACCACAGCATCCTCAGGATGAGGAGCATTGGCCAGTGACGGAGAAGGGGTGCGTGGCGGCGAAGTAAGATAGTCCTCCATAGGAGGTACTGAAACGGACAAAGAGGAAGGCGATGAGGGGGATATGGATGAGACATGAGACATAGTAAAAGAGAAGCGTAGGGGTGAGGGAGCAAAGACGATGGAAGGCATTGTGAAGGGAGGGAGCTAAGGCTTTGAGGGAGGGAAGACCTTTGGGTGGAGTTTTTTATACTCCTGGAGGGCGGACTTTGCATTTTTCAGATTCCGTTCTGGGACCCAGGAGTCTTCTTCCGCGGTGTATCCCTTCCATCAGATCAGGAACATGTGGGAACGTGGTGTTCCTCTGTGGTGCAGAACCTTCTTGATCTTGTACTCTTCCTCTCCTTCTATTAGCTCCGGTGGTAGAGCTGGGAAATTCGGGCCGTGTACGCTGTTTTCGCGATAGGGTGATAAGAGGGAAGCGTGAAACACGGGGTGAATCTTCCATGTTGTCGGGAGACGGAGTCTGTACATCAAGGGAGATAGGACATCTGTGATAACAAAGGGTCCTTCTCTTTTGGGTGCAAATTTAGAGTTCGTAATGCGGCGATTGAGGTTTTTCGCTTCTAACCACACCTTGTCTCCTTTTGTAAATGGGGTGAAGGAACGGCATGTGCGGGATGCCATCACTTGGCGTGCGAGTTCGTGGGCAGTGAGTGCTTCGTCCCTTGCTGCGGATAGGGCCTTAAGGCATTCTTCCAGGGCAGGGAGTGGCGTTTCTGTGAGGACTGTGGGAAGGGCACAAGGTTCGAAGCCGTACATGAGGTAGAACGGTGATTTGCCAGTGATGGAGTGAGGGCGGTGATTGTGTGTGAATTCTGCATGGATAATGTGATCAGCCCATGCAGTTGGGTTGTTTCCGCAGAAGATTCAGAGGTACGTTTCAACCTCTTGGTTGACGCGCTCTGTTTTGCCGTCGGATTGTGGGTAGTACGCTGTAGACAGGGAGAGGTCATATTTTAAGAGCTTTCCGAGCTCTCGAGTGAAGGTGGATGCGAATTGAGGGCCGCGGTCAGAGATAATTTTGTCGTAGAGGCCCCAGCAGCAGTATACTTTGTGAAAAAAGAGGGTGGCTACTCCCTCGGTGGTGATTTGTTTTATAGTGGGGCAGAGAATTACCCCCTTAGTAAGCCCGTGGTCGACCACGACCAATAGGCTGTCGAAACCATTGGATAACGGGAGGTCCGTGATGAGGTCACAGGATACTTGCTGGAAAGGGCGCGAGGCGAGGGATTTGATAGGGGACAAAGGAAGAATGGTGGGGTGGGTGTTTGCCTTGTTTTATTGGCAAAGGGCGCAACCGTCGATATAGTGGCGAACCTGGGTGGCAAGGCCAGGCCACCAGAAGTCATGAGCGACAAGTTAGCGAGTTTTCAGGTATCCAGGGTGGCCGGCGGAGGGGTGATCATGGGTGCATTGGATGATCAAGAGATGTTCGGGTTCGGAAATGTAAACGCGGTCACGATAGCAAAGGAAGTTTTCCTTGAGTTGCCAATCGGAGAGGCGATTATGAAGATTGGGGGCGGAGGTGGGTCCTTCTAGATCTGCGCAGAGGCGGATGATGAGTTCATCGTTAGCAGAGTGTTTTTTGATAGCCATCGCGAGGACGGCATCCACAACTCGGACAAAGAGGGTTTCTGGGAGTAGAGTGACGGCCTGGTTGTCAGACTCAGACGAGAGTCAGTCGGGACGACAGGAGAGAGCATCGGGGCCAGAAAGCAGAGAACCGGGAATGTGGGTCATCTTGAGATCAAAGTCTGCAAGATCGAGGAGCCATCACGCTTGGCAACGGTTGAGATTCTGGGGTTGACGAAAGTACGTCAGGTTCTTGTGGTCAGTGAAGACTTGGACCGGGTGTTGCGAGCCACGGAGGTAGTGGCGCCAGGCTTTGAGAGCGCGGATAATGGCCAAGAGTTCCCTGTCAAAGATATCATAGTTTCATTCTGCGGGAGAGAACGACTGGGAGAGGTAGAAACAAGGGTGCCAGTCCCCGTTCGAGTCCGTTTGGAGGAGGATGGCTCTGGTGGCGTCATGTGATGCGTCGGTAGCTACGGCAAAGGGTCTAGAAAGGTCTGGGAGATGAAGAATGGGTCGAGAGAGGAAGAGTTTCTTGAGCTCGTCAAAGGAGTTCTGGCATTGGGGGGTCCAAAGCCATGCAGTGGTTTTCTTGGTTAGGTCGATCAGAGGGCGGGCGACATCAGAATATGAAGGGATGAAACGCCGGTAGAAGTTTGCGAATCCGAGAAAAGAGCGCACGTCCTTGACTTTCTTCAGGGTAGGCCAGGAGGCAATTCTGTCGAGCTTGACAGGATCCATTGTGAGTTCGCCAGGTTTGATGATCATGCTGAGGTATTCCACCTCGGGGGTGGCGAATTTGCATTTGTTGAGGCGTAGGTGGAGATCTAGTTCCATCATGCGCTGGGGGACTCGGTGGGTGCGCTCGGTGTGAGATTCGTTATCCGGGAAGAAGATGAGCAAGTCATCCATGTAGATGACAAGCCATCCTTCGGCGATCATGTCTCTAAATGAGTCATTCATGAAGCGTTGGAAGGTGGACGGGGAGTTGTTCATGCCGAAGAACATGACCATGGGTTTGAAGAGACCTTTGTGGGTGATAAAGGCTCCTTTCCATTGGTGTCCATCCTTGATGCGTACGTTGTTGTACCCCCATCGGACGTTGAACTTGGTGAAGACGTTAGCTCCTTTGAGCTTATTGACGAGGTCTGAGATGAGGGGTAGGGGGTAAGCATCGCGGATGGTGTGTTCGTTCAAGTACCGATAGTCTTGGCATGGATGAAGTTTGCCGTCTTTCTTCTTAACGAAGAAAAAAGGTGAGGCCTGTGGGGATTTGGAGGGGCGAATTTTCCCAGAGCGAAGATTTTCATCTAGGAAGGCTTCGGTTGCCTTCTGTTCCTCGGGGGACAAGGGGTATATTTTCCCGATTTTTGGGACAAAGGATTCGTCGAGGTTAATTTCGTGGTCATAGGGCCGAGATGGGGGAAGGGATTCGCAGTCCTTTTCCTTAAAGACTTTGGTGAAGTCTGAGTATTCTGGGGGCAAGGTGACCTCTTGGGTCTGGGTTCCAGCTTTCTCCGCAAGTTTGGTGGCTTCCGAGTAGTGGGCGATGGTTGCAGAGGGCAGAATGTAAGGTCCTCCTCGGATGATGCGGTTAATAGAGTAATGGCTAAGAGTCTGGTGCTGCCATTGCTTTTCTGATTGGATATCCAGGTACGCGTGCAGGTGCTTATGAGTTTCAGGAGTTGTGTTGACACACCGAATCGAGGTTTCCCCGAAGTTTCATAGAGGTAGGGCGCAGTAGTGGGAGTCGTGTCGCTTTTGGTCGGCAACGTAGGCATGGTAGAGGTCTGCAGATTGGTCAAGGACCTCGGGGACAGAGATGGTTTGCTTTTCCCAATCAATTGTTGGGTTAGCGAGACACAACCAGGGGAGGCCAAGGATGATGTTTTCCTTTCCGCAGTTCATGAGGTAGAAGAGCACCTTTTGGGTAACTCCTTCTCCGACAGAGACGTAGAGTTCAGTGGAGAATAGAATATCTCCATTGGAGTTCATGGATTGGTCTACGTTGCGAATGTGGATAGGTTGTTCGAGGCAGGTACGAGGGAGTCTGTGTTTTCGGGCGAAAGCCCAGTCAAGACAAGAGATTTCTGCTCTGGAGTCAACAAGAGCGGGAGAGTCGACGACTTTCATGGTGTGCGAGGGTACCACGAGCTGAATGGGGATACACATAGCTCTATTTGATGTGGATACTAGTACAGGTGCACAAGAAACAAAACGTTGGGGAGGTACTTGCGTCAAAGAAGTCCTCCCTTTCAAAAATCCCTTATCCCCACTGCTTCTACATGAAGGTCTTCATCATTATCTTCGTCGATGAGACCTGGTATTTCTCCTTCGGTTTTGGCGACCTTTCGGTTGGCCTTTGGGCGAGGGGGAAGATCTTTGAAGGTAGGGCACTTGTTGGAAAAGTGACCTGATTTCCTGCATCGGAGACAAAGTCCTTGTTTGAAGCAGCGTTTACGCTCTTCAGGGGTGAGTTTAGGAATGCGGATGGCATCCACATCCATGGTGTTAGGGTTTTTGTCTCGTGGGGTCTGAGTGGGACGAGGGACGAAGGTGGGGGTTGAGGAGTGCTTGTGCTGGTGGGCAACAAGCTTGGCATGTTTGTGCTGGTCGTCGAGACAGGAGGTGTTCTTGATCCAATTGTCAATGGTGGTGGGGACGGTGTCCATAAGGTACACCTTTTCAGAGAGCGAAGGGGGGATGCCCGTGGAGAAGTAGTGGCAGATAGTAGCTGCTTCGTTAAGCCCTGCCAAGCTGACCTGGTTGTGGAATTCAGAGATGTATTGGTTGAGGGATGGTTGGAAGGTCCCATTGCGTCGCTCATTGACGCGGTAAGTGGCCAACCAGGTCAGAGCGTTTGCGGCGGTGTTGGGGCTCTCGAAGTGAGCCTTGAATTCTTTGATGAAGTCGTCCCAAGATCCTAAGGCCATATTTGTTCCTCTCATGCTTTTATCCGTGAAGGTATCTGCCCAGGTAAGGGCGTTTCCGTCGTTCATGAATGATAGGGCGAAACCAATCTTCTTCTCATCAGTCGAGTAGACGTCGACGTTAACAGCGAGGTACCATAGGACCGAGCGAAGCCAGGGCATGGCATCGCATTGTTTGCCTGTGAAGGCCTTGGGCTGGGCGAGGCGAAGTTCGGTGGGTTTGGAAGACATTGGGGATGGGGGGCTGGATGGCGAAGGGGGTGTAGTGGTTCCGGAGCTAGGACTGGGGGGCGTGGTAGATCTCCAAGAGGGAGAGGTTATGAGGGGCGGTGGTGGTGGGCGGGGATGCTGCTTCAGAGGTGACAGGGGAGCCGAAATGGCTGCGATCTACAACAAGGGTAGTCATGTTTGATGAGCTTGAGCCTTTTGTTATGACAGGCACTGGTAGCATCAGCCGTAGACTCGATACGCAACCTAAAGCTGCGAGATGAAGACGAGGGGCGTAGGTCCTGAGCGCAATGCACAGAGACTAATCACTACTCCGCCTAGGCGAGTATGTAGCGACGTTAAGGGCGAAGATAGAGTATCCTCGAGCGAAGATGCTGCGAGGCCAAGTGGTGCAAGGGGAGAGCAGAGGGGAGCGAGAGGGTCAAAGATGCAATAGATTGCTATCTCGAGTAGGCTCAAGCTGGAGATACACGGCTTGTGCTATGCCCTATTTATATGTAAAGAGTCTCACGCACAGACCAAGCAGTGCAGGAGCTCGACAAGAGAGGAACCCAAACTAAATAACTGGAGATAAGGGGAAATGAGTTGCACACAGCATGAAACGAATCAGAAGGCTGTGTGGGATAGAACTACATGGAACATTATGGAATGCGTGAGTCAGAGATAAGAGATAAGGGAGCGTACAGCTATAGATGCTGACTAAGGAGAAGGGCTGTACACATTTAAGTAATACAAGGTGAAAAGAGAGCAGTGAAAGAGAGAAAAGGGGCCGATCGTAACAGTTGGAGTTGATGAGGATAGTTTGTCGATTTAAGAGCTAAGCATCTTGAAGTTCTCGTCAGAGAATAGTGGGAGCCCAGGCTTTGGGAGGACATGAGAGATGTAAAATGAGACATTGTAGTCAACTAGATCAAGCTTCTTCGGAGCTAGCACCTGGTTGATCTTTGCCAAAATTTGTGCTTTGAGTGTGTCCCAGTGCTCGTCTGACTCGTCACCATGCCTGAACTGAATTGAGGCACTCTTTGGCTCGCATTTGCTTGCTGCTTTCTTCATTTCTGATGCAGAGAAGAGGTGCAGGACAAACATGACAGCCTTGGTTGCTGATTTGGCTGCAGCAGGTGGTGCAGCAACTGTAGTACATCAGCAAACTACCAATGTGTGGTTCACAACCATAGCAATCCATAGCAATCCATAGCAACCCATAGCTCCATAGCTTTCCAGCAATGTGGCAGTGTCAACAGTCAAAATTAATAATAGTCCATAGCAACCTATAATAACCCATAGCAACCCACAGCAACTTATAGCTTCATAGCAATCCACAGTAACTCACAGCTCTATAGCTCTATAGCTCTATAGCATTTTAATCTAGACTAACCAGTGCTTTGCCAATATTCCTAACCCAAACTAACTAACCAATATTAGCCTTATATCCAAAACTAACCAATATTGACCTCCTAACCTGGACAAAACTAGTGCTTTGCCAATATTCCTAACCCAGACTAACCAATATTAGTCTTATATCCTAGACTAACTAACTAGTGCTTTGCCAATGTTCCTAACTTAAAATATTGACCTCCTAATGTGGACTAAACTAATGCTTTGCCAATATTCCTAACCCAGACTAACCAATATTGATCTCCTAACCTGGACTAAACTAGTGCTTTGTCAATATTCCTAACTCAGACTAACCAATATTAATCTTCTAACCTAGACTAAAACTAGTGCTTTGCTAATATTCCTAACTCAGACTAACCAATGCTTTGCTAATGTTTCTAACCCAGACCAACTAATATTGATTACTCATAAATTACCAGTTAGAAAAATCATATGACTATGACCATCAATCATGGAAGTATTTGCTCTCTGACAAACTGTGTTGTAATTATTTTATTTTGGTCCAGTTACTGAGCTTGATGCTTTGTTAATATTTGGTTAGTGAGCTTGGTGCTTGATTATTGCCTAGTTAGTGAGCCTGGTATTTGGTTAGTGTTTGGTTTGTACTTAATTATCCTTGATTAGTGCCTAGTTAGTGTATTTGATGCTTGGTTAATGTTTGGTTAGTGTGCTTGGTTATGCTTTGTTAGTGTCTTGTTAGTCTGCTTAGTTAGTATCTGGTTAGTGTGCTTAGTTATGCTTGATTAGTGTCTAGTTATTTTACTTAGTTAGTGCCTGGTTATGATGCCTAGTTATGCTTGGTTAGTGCCTGGTTAGTATGCTTGGTTATGCTTGGTTGGTGTTTGGTTAGTGTGCTAGGTATAGAGTAGCAACAAATGTGCAGTAAAAATGTGTAAAGTAAAAAGCCTTAGCAAGTTTTGTGTTGTGTTGCTGACATAAAATTCCCACCCTTGAAGTTGAAAAAAGCAGACATGCTTACAAATGGTAAAATTCAAAGTCAGCAGCCACCAGGTATTTAAACCCAGCACTTTTTAATTTTTATTCCCACACTACCATCTCTTCTCAACCACTCACCACACCACTCATCACTCATCATTTATCACTCATCACTTATCACTTATCACTCACCACTCACTCATCTAGGTTATAAGTAAGTCATCCTAGTATTTTAAGAGTGTGACTCAGTTTTACTAACTTTTTCTTTTGTGAACCATAG